>PELC01000040.1:0-258979 GCA_005212705.1 Curvularia lunata | reverse complement strand
CAGCCCTTTATCCAGGCTATCCCTCCTGTCGGATGTTCCTTGCCGATCTGTGCTTCCGTGCAAGCACTGATCAGTGTTGGCGCGATAAAGGTGTCACGGGGTGAATCAACTTGCAGCTGCAATACTATGGTGAGGAAGCGGATTGATTGTCTAGTAGCTACTACCGTGTTGAGTATCTACAGCTCCTGCGCGCACGGGCCAATAGGCGGTGACAACGCCTCTGCCAATGCCCGTGTCGACCAATCAGTGTCGCGGATCAGTAGGGCTCAAGTTCGAGTCCTAATTGATTCCAACACCGATACAGCACCCACAAACAAATCGCAACGCCATTATGCTGCAATTTTTGTGTCACGCACAATTCTACAGCATATTTCTATACTATTCCAATCATTGAAAGGTAGCTGCAACTTCAGCATAGTCACGTGGCCAGCGAATCCCATGCAGCACTAAACCCACGTTAACCCTAGCCTCACACTTCCACATACTACTGCACCTCTTCAACTATTCGCTCCAAAATCTTAACCCCAGAAGCAGCAATGCTGGAGATAGCCTGCTTCAACGCCTATTCCGCCATCGCATCCGCCCAAGCGGGTGCTGATCGCATCGAATTATGTTTTGACTACGCTGCTGGCGGTGTCACTCCTTCGCTCTCCACCTTGGAACATGTCCGGAGCCAGACAACGAGTTTAATTAATGTCATGATCCGGCCTCGCGCAGGCAACTTTATTTACACCACTGAAGAGTTCGCAAAGATGGAGGCGGAGATAGTCTCGTTTAAGCCCTTGGCTAACGGGTTTGTATTTGGCATTTTGGATTCCGATCGGCATGTGGATGAGGCGCGCAATCGCAGGCTGGTTCAGCTGGCTGCTCCGCTTCCATGCACCTTTCATCGTGCGATTGATGAGACGGAGTATCTGGATGAAGCGGTTGAAGCAGCCGTCAGGTGTGGGTTCAAGAGCATCTTAACGAGTGGGAGCGCGAGTAATGCATTTCAGGGTGCTGGAAGGTTACATCAGCTGCAGATGAAGTTTGGGCACTGTATCTCACTGATTGCTGGTGGTGGGGTTAGAAGTGGGAATATTGGGGAAATCAAGACAAAGACTGGGGTGCCATGGCTCCACTCGGCTGCTATAACAGTCCCAGGCGAAGATGTTGACGTTGCAGAGGTGAAGACGATGAAAGGTTCACTGGTGGAGATGCAATCTTGAACTACCAGATTGAACGGTGAAGTATTATTCATTAAGCGTAACGTATCAACAGCGGAATGTCCGTTGTATACACATAAATAAAGACATTCCAAGCATCTAGTTGGGTATCATCGATATCTAGATTGCCTCAAAAGTAATCTCTGGTGTGGTTCTGCCTGTTCATCGAGGCAGCAATGCACAAACCCATCTCTCAATACGATGTTCCACATGCCTACAGGAAAGCGTAGAGGAGAGCACCAAGAACCGACATCTCAAACGATCCTGCATCCATAGACACATGTGCAGCAGCTCCGGTCGTCTTGGGAGCCTTGGTTTCTGTCACAACGGCCGTCTTGCCTGCAATGGTCGTGGCATGAGAGATGGTCGTGGCGGGAATCGTGCTTTTGACCTCTTGGCCACTTACAGTTCCCGTGATGACGCTCTCGGGAACAGTAGTTGGTGCCGTGTATGTTACTGGAGGCAGAGTCGTGGTGTATACAACGATCGATCCGAGTTCAGTTTCTGGGATTGCGCCACCAACACCGGTGCCAGTGAACTGTGGGGGGATTGACATGGTGGAGGTGTTGGGCTTCTCAGCTTCATTTCCGGAGTAGATATTGGCAGTTTGTCCGTCTTTGGTGTAGTTTCCGCTAACCAGGTTTACGTCAGTACCTCCGGAGTGATATTCTCCAGTCGCAATGGTTCCATGTGAGCCGTCGGGGAATTGGAAGTTGGTGGTGAACTTGTCGTAGCACATGGGTATGTTGAGGTTCTGGACGTTTACGCAGTCGAGGCTTGGGTGGCAGGCGAAACCCTCGGCGCGTTCGTCCACAGAGCGCTGTTCGAACGAGATACCTTGGACCGATGCTACAACATTGGTGTAGAGCGAGGTGAGACCCGGTCCCACTGAAGGGGGTGAATCAGTTGTAGCGCCCTTGGGCTTGCAAGGCTTGTATGAGTCATCTCCGTCTCTCTTCAATCCCTCGAAAGGTGATGCAGCAGCTACAGCCGCAAGAGCGAGGGACAAGTATTTCAGGGACATGTTGATTTGTTGACAGCGGCAAACGTCGGGTGATGAGCGAAAATTATATGGACTACACAAAAAATGCTGAACGATGTACGATTATTAGAACCAAGGGCGAATGCCGACGGCAAAGGAGCGGATATGGAAGCGAGTGACAAGATGGTTGATCCGACAGCCGGGGACGGGGCGAGCGGCCTCAAATCTATATCACGACTACAACCTGTGCGTGCGGTATTAACAGGGGTTATTAGACTGCCTGCTCCCATGCCGAACTAGCAAAAGGTACCACGCGCATTAGTGCCGTTATCTGGTGGATGGCACACTAGTATACGACAGGACAACCATCAGCCGACTCGCCTTGCTTTCTATCGCGCAATCACTAACTATTCTCGCCCCCTTTCCACGAGAAACAGATCTCGCATGGTGTTTGGATGAGAACAGGTTGCGCGATCCGTGGACCTGCAAATCTGATTCTTTGCTTCAACAAGACCTGTTCGCGTTCGGAAATCCTTCGAAAAGGTCAGCCGTAACTAACAACCCAATTCTGCACAGGCAGCCAGTCGTGCACGAGGGTTAAAACGTCCAGGCGCCTACAGGTGGGGTGGGAAGGGCAAAAACTTGTGATTCGCTTGGGAATCGTTCGGCAAATGACCATTTCTTTTTTAGCTTGGGAAAAGTCACATTTGAATCAATAAAGAAATGCGGGTTCACGTCATACGGGCCGCCTGGATTCCAACACGCGGGATACGTTGGTTGGTTCTTGGCAGCATACCCACTTCATTGTGGGCTCCCACGCCACATTGCCATCTCTTTCTCTCGCCTTTATTCACGCTAGCATGCGACCTCGTTTTTTTTCTGTACCTCGCATGATTCTTTTCTTATAGAGCGGCAAGTGGGGCGATAAAAACAACCGGATACTTGCTTGTGCCTGAGGTCCATGCATCTGCCCACCCTCTAGACAGGCCTCATCATTGGAACAAAATAGCAATGCCACCACAAGACCGCTAGCTGTAATCACATCACGCTTGATCTAAACCCAAATACATCTTGGGAACACGTAGCCACACACGTACAAAAACTTTGCAGGAGGCTAGCCACGGCTACTCGGCACGTAGATCTAACCCTAAACTCACTTCCCCAGGTTGGCCGATTTTGCGATGCGATTTCGTTAGGATCAGGCACCTAATAATTGCTTCTTCTTCCGCAGACCATCTCATTGGATAATGAATGCGTATCTTGGTTCCCCTTGCCCTGCTTTTTGCCAATCAGCGTGCACCGGACTAAGAATAGGACCTAAGCATCAAGTCAGACACTGGTTTAGGGAATCTTAGCACACTATAGCCACATTGCAGTTGCAACTATTACTACGTGTTATTATGGGTATACGTGAAAAGCGATGTGCCTAGAGATGATGTGCTTTGGGGGTTACCCAGTCAAGCATCCCCACAATTTGGATCAATGATCTCCATTCAATACAAAAGACATCGATGTGGAAAAGGCTGAGACCTTCGTTTAGATACTTCTACTGTAGGGTCGTGACAATACCTTGCCAATAGCCTGTTGTAAGGAGATAGACTCAGGGAGCTATACCGCGCTCAAGAAGCTAAGCTGAAGGCAATACCAGGCATATGATATTGTATTTGAAAGAGAGCTAAGTTCCAAGCTGCAGGGTTATCTATCTACTTGGAGCGACCAGACAACATTGCAGTTGTCTGATCGGCAGTTAGCTCGAGTAGAGAGGAACTGAAGCCACAGACCAGGGTAAGTGAGCGAAGGGCTCCAAGCTGTCATACCGAGATTCTCTGTTATTCTTTTACGCACTTAATCAACTCTGTTAGTACCAAAAGCGTAACAACACTATGGAATAGAGATACATAAGCAGTAGCTCTTGTCCTCAAAAGACCGCCCAACGAACCTGCAGTTATTGTTTGGTGGCCCATATCTCATAGCAGGATCATCCCTAGTAGGAGCACACTTGAGAGTAGTTAGCAAAATAGAGTACTATCATGCTGGCATGTTGTAGTATTGTGAAGCACGAGGATCCAAATTCAGGAACATACGTACCCCCGAAAGAAGTGCTGATACGGATAAAAGATCTCGGAATTTTGATCACAGCCACCTATGCCATCGCCTATTTTGGAACAATCCGCGGCAGTCACAATGACAGAAAACCAAGATATAATTGCGATTGAAAGAATATTCATGTTGTAAATAAAGCAAGAAATGTTTTCCTTACTAAGTTGATACTAGGATTGAAAACGCTGTGGTACTAATGGCACATTTATACCTCCGCGCGCCTTCTTCGGGTTGATTCGTGTCGTAAACTTGGCTCCCGGCGTACCTCGTACAGAGGGAAATGGGTAGATAATGTTAGTACGACTTTTCTGATCTAGATAGGTATAGTGATCATCAAAGGTCTATCAAGGCTACACCTACTAGCTCCTGTAATTCGGGCAAAATTTATTTGACCTACCACGAATAAGTTACATGATCTACCACAAAGCAGGGGTATGCATTGACGCCTTAGCATCTATTTTCTATAGAGTCAACACTATAATAAATACCTCAGTGCTTGTGTTATGTCTGACACATGGCGCAGTAGAGTCCTAGAACACTGAGATATTCTTGACATTTCTGGCTTGGCTCCTTGACACCGAGACTTCGATATCAAATTTAGATATCACGACTCACTAGGAGTTGTACACTTATGTAGTAGTTATCTCTTATGTCTAGCTGTTACTAGCGTACCGCTATATAATTGTAAGATACAAATAACACTGCTGATAAATCCATCAAGCGTGCTAGATAGGGCTCCTTGCTTCGTAGTAGGTCAAATAACTTTTCCCACTCCTGACTAGTTATTTTACTTACCCGTGATGCAGCCCCCTGTGTAGGGGGCTTGGCCGAAATATTAGCAGTAATGTTTGTGTCTTACGGTTATACGAAGTATGACCACGCGCTGTTAATAGCTGGATATGATAGACAGCTATTATATAAGCAGAGGACTTGTGGTATCAAGCTATCAACACAGAAGTCTCGATATCCCAAGTCGTAATGTCAATATCGTGATACCGAAGTCGACATTCCAATATCAGAGTTTTGATATCCAAAGTCGCAACATCAAAGTTCCATATCTATATATCGGCTTTGGATATCGCGACATAAAACAAGTGAACATTACTGTCTGTCTGTCTGTTGCAAAACTAGCGCTAAGATATTCAAGTATAGCGCTATTTACACAGACTAGATGCCGAGTTGCTAGACAGGGGATTGCAATATATAAGTCAAATAACTTTTGCCGTGTTGGGATACAAACTTACGAGGGAAGCCTTTCTTTAGAGGAATCCTGATAGAGCCATATGAAACGCTTCTGGCTGCATAAATACCTGGGGTGTGTTCCGAGGTATCGATCCGTTGCTTTGGCACTGCTTTCTCCGCCACTACCTTCAATTAGATTCAACATGCACAACTATTCCTTGGCTGCAGGCATTATCACACGAGGCGCCTGATTATGCGAAAAAGATATCACAAACCGAACAATTTCACTACCCGAGGTTTGTGGTTCCCGAGTCACTGGCTGTCGTGGGTACAAGATACAGGTGACTGCCCCTTATCGGCTATCAGTGAGAGCCCAGACTCTGTACATACATCTTGAAGGTTTCCCAAGTGAAGTAGTCCCATAATTTCCTGTAGCTTCACCGAGTAGCCTAGAATGCCCGCGATTTAGACCGACTGGCCAGCATCTTACTACCGGTATCGTATGTCACGGGACCGTTTGATACGCCCTGGGGTATGCTTCATTCTGCCTCCACAGCTTCAACAAACTACTCAGCAATGCGGCATCGACTTCCACCAAGGAATCTAGTGTATCCGTTACATCATGAGCCTTCGTAATATTACTAGTAAAGTCGTGCAGTATATGTCATTCTGAAGAATACTGACTACCCTTCCGAGAGTGTATCCTCCCATAAAATCCTTCAACAACATAACGGTTAAAGACGGAAGAATTATGAGATGTCTAATGGTCTTTTGCCACAAGTAACCAGGGTTTCAATCCTCTCAACGACCCAGCCTCCTTTTCACGAACACAGGTGGACCAACAAGAACACGCTTATTGAAATTACCGTGCGCGCACAGAACCAACAAATAGCAATGTATTACTCCCTTCGAGCCACGAAAGAAGCTAACACCAAAAGTTATGCTGTAGGTGTTAATACGTGGTCACCAGTATAGACCTGAGAAATACGTACGCAGCAGCTCAACCTTCCTAAAACAACGTCTTCCGCGCGACAATCTGCGTGACAGGGCATGGAGAATATGCTTGAAGAGCAAGGATAATCAAGAGTCATCTGCCCAATCTCAGTGCATACGTCGCAGAGTCGACGGTGGGCTTTGAGAACGAGAGCGGTAGCGCCTGGCAAGATGGTGAGCGCCGATAGAACGATAGTAAATAATGTCTTCATGATCGGAAAGACTGACAAAGACAAGAACTTCATGTAAATAAGAGTTATAGATACGCGATATACCAGCGAGGCGCTAGTGGAAAGAAGGACTGGGTTTTATAGGCGTACGGACGAAAAAGCCATCAAGTCCGGTTAAGGCTCTCTGGAAGCTAAAGTGGAGATTAAATAAAACGTGCTAGCTGTCCCAAGAGATTTAGAATGCTGTTATCCAATTAACTGGGTCTTGGAACTAACTGAGCATCAACTAGAGCTACGCTGCGGTATAGTTCAGGAGTCGATTGCTACGGCGTCTCCTTCAAGCAACCATTGTCAGCCGAGACGCGATACACACTATTCATGCCCTCAGACGTTGTCCATGACCTTGTAATCTTTTCAAATAAAGGCAGTTGAGGCGTATACAGTCATTGCCACTACTGGAAAACTTGTCGCCGATGGGATCGCCCTCGATAACATGACGGCTAGACCGGAGCGACGTCTTACCATTATTGAACAATCACCGCCCAGAGCATAGCAAATCTCCAGGTTCTAGCAAGATACCGACATAAAAAAGCGTCAGCATTCTGACTAGCTTGATTGAGAGCGATAGTGCCCTGCATAGCTACGCTGTAGCTACTGTCAAGAAGTCAACTAGCGTCCATATGCAACCACGTCGCCAAGAGACTCGAGTTCAGACAAGGGTGTTTGAGACCTAAACTCTTAGGCAGATACACGCCAGGTTTTGGTGAGGCATCACAGGGATATTACATGTTCAACATGGTCCAAGTGCTTCTAACGTAAGATTCTTAACATTCCTATCATTGTTAAGGTGTATACCATCGAGGCTAATCCATTACCGGAGACTCTTGCTCCTAGCTTTCTGCACAACATGCGCTAAGCTTTCTTAGGACCCACAACGCCGAGGGTTTTAACATTTGCTTGATCTACACCTAAATGCAGTGCAGTGATCAGGCCAATAACACCTCCTAGGAAGCATGGCCGGGTGCTGGGTGAGGCACGGGATGTCCAGAGGCTGTGCAGGCTCGAACAACTAGGTGCTTGAGACAGCTTGGCCACACAAGGGCACAAGGGTATGAGCTTGGATCTAAGGAAATACTCTAGTTGGAGAAAGTCGTATGGATCGATGGTTCAGTAATCACCTGCGGATACTGGATCTTGGATCCCAAATGGCTAGTCTTCCTGGTACTGGACGACATTGCTGGCACGAAGCAGGCTGTGCCCATTGCATTCGCCTCATCATTGGCACAATGCTGTCAGAGTCTGAATTGGTATCTGCATTGCGGAGTCTGGGTGGAGGCGTGGAGAGGCGGGAGGCGATCAAACACTAGACAGTGTCGCCCCTAGCAGCGCCGATGACATCATAGTGGCTGTACCTGCAGCCTGCAACGACAGCAACTTCCGACTCGCGTATAAACCTGCTGTTGTCCATCACTAACTGCCTAGTGTGGCTTCAGCTCTGCTATTTCTTTCCGGGCGCCTGTCTTCCTGTCCTCGCGTTGGTTTCTGTCCGTCAGCCTGTCGCTTTGGCCCTTTTCTTAAACGCGAGTCGCACGCGTCCATCCTTTAAGGTTTTACTCTTTGCTATCATCATTACAAGACCAGCATGGTGTATCGAAACACCTTGCAGCACGTGCTGCAACTGAGTGCAACGCTGGGACTCGCCGCGGCAGCGGCCCTACCAGAGCCAACAGCTGTTCCTGCCAAGGTTGAAGCTCGCGAGCCAGCTGTGACTCCGGCGGCGATTCGATTCGACGGCCAGTACAGCTACGTTCAGAAGAGAGACATCATTGACGACATCAAGAGTGGTGTCGAGGGCTACGCACAATCACTGGGCAGCGTGCTGGGTACTGACCTACCTAGCTTCTTCACGGACGGTAAGCAATCCTTGCGTGGATAAGCCTCACGCTAGCAGTGCTAGTGAAGCTTACGCTAACACTTCTCTAGGTATCCCCGGATGGTTCGAAGGCCTCCCCACCGGCTCCCAAGTCCTCAGCTCTCTCGGTATCAACGATGGCGATTTGGATTCGAAGCCTACACAAGTCCTCAACATTCCTCCGTACGCGAACTGGACCGACCAGGGCTGGAACGTGCGTTTCCACGGCAATGTCTACAAATACCCAGATATCTCGCAGGAAAAGATCGATGATCTGGCCAATGTCTTCTTGATTGACACAAGCGTTGACAAGTTGCCTCCAGATCAGCAAGCGCAGGCACGAAACCTTACCCGCTCCATCTTCGTCGTCCAGCAAGGCGACCGCAATGTCTCAATGAGTCTTGAGCCTTCGCCCATGCAAGGTGCCGATGGTGAGCCCGGCGGTGGCAACTCTGTGCAGGCGCCTGGCGGTACCCAGAACCTTACTCTGCCGTACCCGACGACCGACGAAGGCGATTTTGACGTCTTCGTACCCATTGAGTTGAACGGTCTCATCCCCGGCAACCAGACCAACAATGTTCAGCGCCTCAACGTACACACCAACGGCACTGACAGCGGAAATGCCACTGCCTTCCTTGTTCCTTCTGAGGGTATTACCTTTGTCTCTGACATTGATGACATCCTGCGTGTGACCAAAATCTACGAACCTAAGGAAGGTCTCCTCAACTCCTTTGCGCGCCCGTTTACTCCTTGGATGAACATGCCCGACATTTATGCCAACTGGTCTCGCACTCTTCCTAACAACACACACTTTCATTATTTGACCACGACTCCTGAACAAGCTACCCGTCTCTACATGGACTTTATTTACAAAACCTATCCAGGCGGCTCCTTTGACACACGCCCGCTCAACTTCTCTGATGTAAAGGCTACTCTCTCAATCCGCCAGTTCCTCCTCAACAAGGTCTTCGAGACCTTTCCTCAACGCAAGTTTGTCCTCATTGCCGATACCTCGAACAGCGATGTTATGAGGGACTATCCTCAGCTCGCCCACGATCATCCTAACCAGGTTCAGTGTATCTTCTTGCGCAACACATCAGCCACTGACGATAAGATGTGGTTCCCTTACAACACTGAAGGTTTCAAGGGTCTCAACAACCGCAGCTACATGTTCTTCCGTGTACCAGATGACTTGACCGGCTTGGACATTGCCAATGGACAGTGTCTGAACGAATCGATTCCGCAAAACGTTACGTTCTCCAGGCAAGCAGAAATCCTTGGTATCCATGGAGATAGTGCGGGGTCTAAGCTTGAGGGTGGAGCCACGCTCAGCTTTGTGCTAGCGCTCTTTGCTGCTGTCGTTCTGTTCATGTAAAATGCGAATTGCTGACGCCATTATGTCGAGTAAACGATTGCACGTGAAATGTGGGGTATTCTTTGGTGTAGATGTGGTTTCTTTGTTTTCAGCTGATTCTGTTTTAGTATTCTTCTGTGCATAGCGTTAGGTCTATTAGTACAGGCATGAAACCGTCTAACTACTCTCCAACGCTCACTCATGGTCTCATACATGTGATCCCCTGTTTTTCTCACTTATCCTATGCATGTGAAGTGTCGCGTCCTTGTAGTCGCCTCAACCCAAACCTGATGGCTCAGTTGAATACTAATTTCTATCTCACTTCGTACACATACTTTCTTCAAATCTCCTAGCAACCTCCAGCATTTCAGCGTCCAGCCTACAACCGCTCAAAAAAGTTACGCTAAAAGGTAATACGCCTTCATCTTCTTCTTGGCCACTCAGCTCCGCAACTGGGTATGTGCCCGCTGGTACAGAGACACCACACAGATCTAACACATTCCCACAGTGCGTGAGTTCACCCAGGCTACTGTTCTTCTTGATTGGGTCAGCAAGCACCTCTTCAATTTTCCAGTGCGTGGGTGTCGTAGGCACGACAACGATGTCGACTCCAGCCGCTGAATACGCAAATACCTGCTCCGCCTGTCGAGTATATACAGCTTTGGCTTGAAGGTCGCGGTACGCGTCCACGGCAGAGCTTTTTCGGCTTACGACCGCGTCCATGAGCTGTGCAGTTACTGGGTGCAACGCCGAACGATTCTTTTCAAGAAAGTCGTCGGGAAGCGAAGCCAGTCGCTCGGAGACAAACGTCCCATCGTAAAGCAACTGCCCTGCTCTTTGGAATGGCGACCAGTCAATGGGCTGGAGGACGCCGCCCAGTGCTTGCAGTTTCGATACCGTATCGTTGAACATGCGGCGTGTGGGTGGGGAGCAAATAGCGAGTGCTTCGGGCGGCGGGATACCAAATTTGAAAATGCGCGACTTTGCACCGATGCTGTTGACGTGACGTTCAAAGGTCATCTCAGGCTTCGCATAGGGATCAAGCGCGTCGTAGCCTTCCAGGGTCTGCCACAGAGTACGAGCATCGGATATAGTCTTCGTAGAAAGTGCAATACAATCAAGCGACAAACACGCTGGAGTGATACCGCGGAAGGAAATAGTCCCTCTTGTAGGTTTGAAACCTACAATGCCGTTCAGCCCAGCGGGAACCCTCCCAGACCCTGCTGTATCTGTGGCTAAGGAGAAAGAGACAAGGTTCGCGCCTACAGATACTGCGCTGCCGCTGCTCGACCCGCCGCTTATGTAGTCCTTATGATATACAGAGTGAGGGATACCGTACGGGCTGCGACATCCTACCAGGCCGGTAGCTAACTGGTCTAGATTCGTCTTGCCAATAAACAAGGCGCCTTGCTCAATGACCTTTTCGTATACCACTGCAGAAGTTGAAGGTACATGGGCGAGCGGTGGGCATGCAGTCGTGGTGGGTAGGCCAGCAATGTCGATACTGTCTTTGACACTGAAAGGGATGCCAAATAGAGGAGGCAGCGCGTTTCGATCGGGGAATCTAGTGACTAGTTCCCTTGCAGCTTCTAGAATGGCATCGCGTGGCTGCAAGTGAATCCATACTGCTGGATCAATCTCCTTGTAGGCTTCGATCTTCTTGTAGATTGCTTCGACTACTGTCAGAGGTGAAAGGCCGTTCTTGTATGCCTGTCGCAGACTGGATATCGTAAGATCGCCATCAAATTCGGGTGGCGTCTGAGGAGGCGTAGAGTCGAATTGATGTTGTTTTGTGGAGAAGGGTTCGAGGGCCTTGAGAAGGGGCTCTAGGCTACCGATGAAGCCGAAGAGACCCTGTGACCAGTGTATCATGTCCAGTGTCGACTTTTTGAAGCACGCATCGTTGTATCCACTGGTGGCTTCCTCGATTCCACAACACTCAAACCCGCGATCGTTTGCTTCTCGAATGGTTGTGGCGAAGCAACATTCAGTAGTTACGCCCGATACTATGAGATGTGTTATGGCTCGCGCCTTGAGTTGATGTAGAATAGGTGTATTCCAGAAAGAACCTTTACCCGGCTTATCGATGACTACCTCATCCGGGAGCGGTTTCAGCTCATCAATAATTTCATGTCCATATTCTCCTCTAGTCAGTAGGCGACCTAGCTCTCCCTTGTCGCCAATGACGAGCTTGTGCTGAGTGTTGCCAGGTGCTGCTTGCTGCCGGATCAGCTTTGATGAGGGGCAGTCTGATAGGTCTGGTTTATGTCCTTCACGTGTGTGGACGATAGTCATGCCAGCACTTCGGCATGCGTCTAGGAGCCGTTTGGTAGGGGCAATCGAGGCTTGAACTGCTTCCAGATTCCCACCCTGTATTTGCCCAAAACCTTGAGGAAGTAAGAAGTCGCGCTGCATATCAATAATGAGTAATGCAGTGTGGGCCAGAGGAAAAGAAAAGGCGTATGGCTTTGCGTCAAAAGACACCATGTTGGGTGTTGCTGTTGGCTTTGCCATTTTCTCTGATAGGAGAGTACAAGACAATGATCAAAATGGCATACAGCAAATAGTCAGGAAGTGGCCGAAATCAGCTGAATTTGACGGAAGTCAAGAAAACCATGGAATTGGAGCAGAGTGTTGCATCTTTAGAATTGGTTCTACACTGACGAGGATTGATGTTCGGCAAAGGCTCATGCAGCAGGCCTACGGCGGGCGGCGGCGCGATGATTATATGTGGGTCGGAGAGGTATACAGTTTTTGTCTGGCGCAACTTCGGTCTAATCGAAGCCTCTGTAATTTAGCCAAAGGCTAAGTTATCATTGGCGTACGAGACAGCTGGATGGTATCAAAACGCTAGTATGTGCCAAATTACGCTTAGCTTTATCTGCCGCGGTTCTAAGATATTGATTACTCTCGTCGAAACTAGTACCTGACGAGATAAGCCCTCTCCAACTACCCCAGCATTCCCCATACCTAGTGCTTGACAAAATGGTTCACTTGATCGTGCCTCCGCACGCTTGCACGCCTTTCTGTGCGTACATCGATGTGCCGACGGTTCCTATCTTGATAGACATGGGCGATGACGATAAAAACTTCCGATGCGGGTATGTGCGGGGACGATCTTGATACGGGGCGAACACCCTGGGGTCGTCGTTGGTATTAAATGTAACGCAGAAAGATGGAGTCTAGCAAAGCCGGTGGTGTTTGTTACTTGCTCCCGACGTGCCAACATACGCAACCATGTCAGTGCTCAAGGCAAGGCTTGCGCCTTACTTCCATCTTAGAGTTCCATACAAGAGTGGGAAGTATGGCTCACGCTGGTCCAACAAAGGTGAGCAATCAATCATGACTTCTGCAGCTTCAAACAGTACTGATGGCTGGATTATGGCAGATATGGATCCTATCCCTCCCGAGCAGCGTACCTGGGGCGGACTCGATTATTGGGCATATTGGTGTTCCGACCTTCTAGCTCCACCTCTGGCATCTACCGTCAGCAGTGTCATGGCTCTAGGGTTTACAGCTAGAGAAACTGTCCCCATTGTGTTCTTCGGCTTTGCGATGTGCGGCGTGGTCATCACGTTCACTGGAAAGATGGGCGCCACATACGCTGTTCCTTTTCCTGTCATTGTTCGCAGTGTCTTTGGGATGTACGGCTCATTCCCGGCCATATGCATTCGTGCATTCGTTGCGGCTATGTGGTGTGCTATCCTCACAGTGCAAGCCAGCAACTTTCTTCAACGCTGCATCGAGGCGATATGGCCAAGCTTCATCACTTTCCCAAATCACCTTCCTGAGAGCGCGGGTATTGACTGTAAGTCTCAATGTATACTGAAGACCCGACAGACACTGAATGACTATAGCTGCTGGGCTGCTTTGCTTGTTTTTGTACTGGTTTCTTCAAACTGCCCTGGCCCTT
Organism: Curvularia lunata; assembly: GCA_005212705.1. NCBI lineage: Eukaryota > Fungi > Ascomycota > Dothideomycetes > Pleosporales > Pleosporaceae > Curvularia > Curvularia lunata. The sequence continues at coordinate 245,168 of PELC01000040.1, read as the reverse complement.
ATGCCGATTGCCAAGCTGCGTGTTCTGTTCTGGATCAAGGCCATTATAGTCCCACCAACTTTCTTTGCCTTATTCGTATGGGCTGTCGTGATCACAAAAGGGTGAGCATCTCATTCTGCCGAAGCAACGTAACGCGCTAATGCAATGGTCAGTGGCGGCCCGCTCATTAAGGGAGAAGCGAAGATGACTTCAACATACATGAATACCGTCTACTCAGCCCTTTCAGGACTCAACGCTGTCGCCGGACTTTTCTCATCTTTATCTGTAAATATGCCCGACTTTGGAAGGTTCTCCAAGAACAAGCTTGCCGGTTACCAACAGTTCCTTGCTCTTCCCATTATCGGAACACTTGGAGCCCTGACACCGATTTTTGTGACCGACGCACATTCATATCTGTGGGGTGATTTCGAGTGGTATATGCCGAGTGTCATTGCGAAATTCGACTCTCGGGCTGCAAAATTCTTCGTATCTGCGAGCTTCCTCCTTGCGACCATTGTCAACCAGATCGCAGCGGATACCTATCCATTTTCGAACGACGTAGCCGGCATGGTGCCCAAGTATGTTGACGTCACCAGAGCCACTATCTTTCTTTCCATCTTCTCTATCGCCTCCACGCCTTGGAACATAATCAAGAACGCCCAGGGTTTGCTATCTTTCTTGAGTGGCTATTCATGCCTGATGGGGCCCCTCGCGGGGACTATGATCAGCGACTATTACCTTGTCAAGAAAAGCAAGCTTGACGTGGATCAACTGTACACTCATCATGGAATCTACTGGTACAACAGGGGCTGGAACTGGAGAGCATATGCATCCTTCATAACTGGATTTGCCCCTCTCCTGCCTGGCTTCGCAAAGAGCATTGATAACACACTTGATATTGGTGGCGCCTGGAAGATTTACACTTTCGCGTGGATCTTTGGTTTTACCCTCTCGCTTTCTACGCACTATGTCATTTGCACATACATCTCAGTGCCAACAGGATCACTGATCGAGTTTGCTGTGTATCCACCGCAACATGAAGATGTCGCATCGTCTATTATCGAAGGCGAGGAGGTCTCAACCAAGGAAACACCCGTGTCTAGAGCGAAGGAAGTAAAAGAGTTGGTCTAGAGGCTATTTATCAACCCCTGTATTCTAGTTTTGTGTACCTTCATAGAAATATAGAAATCGAGTCATCGTTGTATGTTCTCTTGATCATGATGCGATCCATGGCAACTTGGGCGTCGTGAAGCTGACGTTAATCTTAGTGATATAGCTGAATAATCCGTGCTGATCGGCGCTCTGGTTGGCTTGGCTTTTTCCGCTTCTTATCGTACCTCGACGGCCTTCCAATTAGTCCATTCTCACTGCCAATGGCACATTAGGTGGCTTTCAAGTTGAGAACCTCCTCTGTAAAGTTGGGGTAGTTGTGCATCAAGTACCGAGGTCGTCTCCATGGATTAAGCTCGTAGCGCGCTAGAAGCACCACCACAATCTAGGGGCCAGGCGATGCTTGGGCGGATACGAACCATCCATTAGCAACATCAATCGTGGACTAGCACCACCAATGCAACTGGATCGTATGTGCCCCGCGGAATTTGACACTTATTGCATCCTTATCAGCGGCCATGGAAGTCATGCCCGATGAGATCTTCCCGCCGAGCCAGTTCTTCGCACCAATAACCGCCTCTCAAAACACTACCAATGCAAGGTCACGACGTCCATGCGACCCTTGCCGTCGACGCAAGTCGCGATGCGAAAAACCAGACGATGATCAGCCCTGCCTTCTTTGTCGTTTCCACCAAAAGGAGTGCACCTTTAACGAGAATCCGCCACCACGAAAACGACGTGCATTGACTATCAACGAGAGCACCGAGCACAATGAATCTCTTCCAACCTTAGTAGCATATTCACCAGATAGCCAGAGGGCTAGTACTGCTGCGTCTACATCGCCTCAGGACGCGCCCACCAGAATCCGGCAAGATCCACCAATAGATGATTACGCAAACCTACCCGGCCCCTCCCTCTTAAAGAAGACGTTGGGCTTACAGACAAGCCGACACAGCCGTCTTCTTGGATCTACCTCGGAATATGAGAGCCTGATCCTTGCGTTTGAGCCAAACCACAGCCATTACAATGTCAGTTTGTCTTCAGCACAGCCTACGTTACGACGAGTGGATGACATCAACGCCACAATATTCATCTCATTACCTGATGCCGGATCACTCAACAACCAACATGACATCCCGGATCTGGACGCGATAGAGATGGCCGTCGCACCCCACGGATCCGCCCTGATTCACTTGTATTTCCGGATCGTCCACCCTAGCTTTCCAATCTTGCACAAGAAAGTCTTTTTGGAGAAGTATACGCGCACCCATCGAGAGTTCTCACCACCCCTCCTTGCTGCAGTATATCTTCTAGCTCTCGACTGGTGGTCGTATTCGAGTGAACTAGCCTCGCTTTCGAAGCCTGATGTATCTCACTTAGAGGGGCTAGCCATGAAGTCATTCAGTAATGTTATCCATCGGCCAAAGCTATCTACGATACAAGCAGGCTTGCTGCTTCTGCAGCGGCATGAGGGCAACAGCTGGGCTATGACAACTCAACTTGTTGGCCTTGCCCAAGACATGGGTCTCAACCTCGATTGCACAGAATGGCAGATTCCGAGCTGGGAGCGTGGGCTTCGGAAGCGCTTGGCTTGGGGCGTATATATGCAAGATAAATGGGGCTCTCTCATCCATGGTAGACCTTCGCACATTACGCCATCCGACTGGGATGCGCAACCGCTGAATGAAGATGACTTTCCCGAGAATGCCGCGGATGAAGATGACGAGGATGGGAGCACAGAAGTGGAGAAGGGGCGCATCTTGTTCTGCTACATGGTCGAGCTTACAAAAATTCTAGCAAGCATTCTGACGACCTTCTATACGCTAAAGGCTGAACGTGAGTTCGCATGTCATACCAGCGAAGGCATACGGTCGCTGTTAGACACTGCGAAGCCTTTGCAGCTTGCTCTGCGTCAATGGTATGTGGACATGCCATCCACTCTCAGAATGGACGATATTCCAGCGAGAAAGCTCTCTAGCGTAGGGTACCTCCATCTTGGCTACTACGCTGTCGAAATGACGTTACACCGGCGCATCATCCGTTCAGTGTCGTCGGTAGATGATGTAGAACTTTGCATGATCTGCCGTCAAGCAGCACAGACACGACTGACTTCAACCATGAAGTTTGTGCAGTCCCTGCGGCCCGAGCACCATCAATCGTTCTGGTACTCTGCATCAATGTACAATTTTGTACTTGTCGGCTCTTTCATATCCCTCTTGTGGGTAACGTCTCGTACTGAGGAGGAAGCAGCCGAATACCGGAAGAAGCTGGATGAATATAAATGGACGTTGCGTCTTTCCAGCAAGTCGGCAGATTTCCTTGGGCGAGCACTAGCGCTGCTCAATAACTCGACCATCGCGCTGGTGAACAAGGCTGCCGAGAGTTTCGATTCAGGTGGAGTTTTGAGAGCCCATCAGCTTGCGAGGAGACATCAAGCTTCGGCGCGAGTGAGTCTGGCTCATCTAGATTCGGTTCGATCTACACCTTATGATTTAGCGTTTGCCGGAACGGAGGCCCGTGAGAGCACTAGAGAAGTGCCTCTGGATGAACACAGTGTGGATGACCATTCATGGTTCCAAGCGCTGACAGAAAGCGAATTCCAAGGCGCATAACGAAGGTGAAGATGGGTCATGTCCCGTCATTCGCCAGTTCGTTCTATATGGCTCGATTGCTATAGCCGAGAGTCATGATGCTAAGAACGGCAATCGGAGGGTCGGAACACAAGCCTGAAGATCCCCCATTCGTTTTTGGAATTAGAGGAGCTATTATACACCAGCCTAGTTTCTTGAACTTTAAGCTAGTCATCTCACAAAGCCAAAATCTACACATATGGCTGCCTCTCCATCTTCTCGTACATTCTACATGACTAGATGGCGGTCGCAATTTCGATCAAGGGGCCAGCCCATCCAGCCTCACACGAATGGGCGAACAGGGACGTGGGGACCGCCTTCACGATCTCCAACCGCAACTTTTAGCTCTTATTCGTAAGAGAACTAGATATGGAAAGTCAAAGAATGAACCCGCATCAGCCCACCAGGAGACTTTGCATCATATCACGCCAACAACCCCAAACACCACTAGATGACGGCCTAACCCACATCCCCCGTAGGACCACCCCCTCAAACAGCGGCTCCGCCCCTCCTCAAAATGATAATATGAGGGGTAAAGTAAAAACAAACAACACAAAACTTTCTTTGGGTTTCCATTGCGTACAGGGCCCGCACCATGCAGCTGCGAAATACAGCTGCACCGTTTACAAGCCACACAATATCCAAAGTTTTCTTGCAATCTTGCTTTGAGGGAAACCACAAAGCCTCGTCTCACACTGCTCAAAACACAAAAAAAAACTAAGCTGGTGATTATCATCAAATGAGCTAGTCACACTATGTAAGCCTGGTAATCGAGCCGCGAAACCATAGCGTATGGAATACATAACGATGAACGGAGCGTGACGTCATTCCTCGCTCACAGTTCACCATAGCGCACGGCAACCGGGGGGATAAGTCCTCCGCGTATTGTACGTGCGTGAACTAGTAGGTTCGCGAAGTTACTTTTTACGTGGGGTTTATTTATTCGGCGCATCGATTGTCATGCATTGCCGGTGGGTGATTGTTCGGGTCGTTCGTAGAAACGAGGGGACGAAAGGTGCGAGAGGGGCGTGGAGAGAGAGTGCAGGCAATGTAGGGGTGAGAAGAGAATTCCAATGCAACTTGAGCCCATTCTTTTTCCATCAACAGAGGTCTGCCGATAAAAAGAAAAGAAAAACAAACTCCCCGGTTCCTCTGGGACCGAACCCAACCCTTGGGAAAATCAATGGTTTGGGGGTTTAGTAAATGCAGGGTCGCTGGCAGCCCGTGCATTCCTATTGGAAGGGGGAAAGAAGAAAATATTGGGCTCGATGGTTAGCCCTGCTTGGGCACAGCACATGTGCAGAGGTTAGTTGCAGCCATCGACGGGCGAGTACCGTTGCGCCGAAGGGAAGCGAGGAAGCAAAGTATCTGGGAAGCGACTTGAAGTATTATATTGACAATGAATTCGTAGAACTAATAGTACAGTACATGAGTGAGAATCGAAACCTAGCAGTTCCATCGCTGATGCCTCAGCAGAGGGGTATCTCATTTTCTTCTGATTTGAGCACTTCATTTCAGAACCGTTGCGCCGTATCCCCAACATACTCCGTCACAAATATCGCCGGAAATCAGTAATCGTCGTCGTAGAATACATCAACTCATGTCAATATGTAAACAGGTTGAATGAATCTTGAATAACGTCATCATAAGAGTTTAGCTCACGCCCAGGTCTTGGAAGTATTGAGACCAAGCTCAAGGTGCTGAGCGATGGCAGATGCAAAATCACCGCCTACATTGGACGAATGACGACGGCGTTCACGACGTATTTGATGTTCGGCCTCCATGAGACGCTCCTGGATCCAGGCACGCTGCTTTTCGTCGTTGCGGATACACTCAGTGTTCAACAGCTCGGTAAGCGTAGCGACAATCTGCTGGTTGATCTCGGCGAGCTTGTGGGACTCTTCTGTATGCATGTCGTCGACACTGTTACGCGGAGCCGCGCTGGTCCTGGAGCTGGTAGGTATCGGGTCACTCGCTGTGGGATACTGCATAGAATGATTCGAGGATGTTGGAGACGAGGAGAGGGATTGAAACTCCGGTGAGTTGGGCGTCATGGGAGCATTGAACGGAATCTCCATTGCCATACGGCGTTGAAGGGCCTCCTTCTGGGCAGAGAGTAGCATGTACTTCTGCATCGATTGATGCTGAGCAGCAATGTTAGCACAGGTCGCTTCGTGAATCCATATGGGGATACGTACCCGACACAAAGCGGGTCTCGACATGGGTGTCATTGTGGCGTTTGATTTAGTATCGTCTGGCGTTTGCATCGTTCAGAGTTTGTAACGTCTGATTTCTGATTGTGTGGAGATGTCGGGTTCTAGTAGATATACCAGTTTGCAATGCCAAGAGCGTTACGTGCTGGGAGATCGGCAAGGCCCAAATGTGTGGGTACCAAAACTAATCAGTGTGGATTAAAGTGGAGTCGATTCGAAGAGTTGATGCTGCTGTGAAGCCTTGGTAAGGGTTGACGCGCAAGCCGTCGGATGAAGCGTGGTATTATGGTTGGATTCCAGGGGTTGCTCGACAAACGAAAATGGCCTTCAGTGTGGAGGGCAGCTGGCAACTTTAACACTTCGTAACGAGAGGCTGAGCAGACCATGACGTCCAGCTAGCTTATCCTTTCCAAGACACATCGCGGCTGAATCCGCACTTCCCAGGCTCTGAGCCAACAAGGCCCGTTTCACACAACCTTGTTGGGATAGCCAGGGGCTCTGAGTGGGTGGAGTTGTGATTGGCAGAGTCGTCGTCTTTGTGGATCGACATGTGGTTGTGAGGGGGCTTCTAAGCGACATCACGTCACCGATAGGGAACTAGATGAAGAGCTCTCGCCGCCGAATCCCGATCACACCCAACCAGCATACCCTCTGAGGAATCCGTTACGAGAATCGTGATTGCGCTCTGTACCTGCATGAATGTGAGCAAAAAAAAGTCTGATTTGCCTCCCAACATGTGTGGGCGACTCGTCTCAGCATGCGATTTTTTCAGTGTTCCATCACAATCCCATCATAACACAAAATTGCGATGTGTTACAAAGGAATGACGTCTGACCTGAAACCCGAATTACCCCCGTCGCACATCTCCACACCCCTGGCTAAAGCATAGAGACCCCTCACACATCACCACCAGTAGGGCAAATAGGCGCTCGGCAAAGACATTCTATTTCACGGTCCGGCCAGGTTTGCAAGACGCAAATCAATAAGGGCAACGTGCGATTGCTGCGATCTCATGCTGCCGCAACTAGAGGCCGGGAACAGATCCGTAGCAGTGGCAGCGCAGAATCCGGTTTGAGACGCCACATTAGTGGCTCAGCCTCACGTGTGTGCCGCGCCCCAGCTTACTGGTGACGTGCCAGTCCAAGCGGTCCGCTCCAACCAGATCCCGCGGGGTGAGATGCCTCGGAGTGTGATCGCCGCCTGGAGCGTATCAGGGTGCTCTAGGATATCATGGATGAGGCTTCTAGATGAAGGTCGAAATCCTTCACTGTAGCACCCGTACGTCACATGGAAACGCCACGTTGGTGGCACGCATGGATAGCGTGGCCTTTTTGCGCAAACCGACCCTGCAGTCTGTATCGTAAAGGGAATAAAAGCAGGGAAATCTACTTTGGACCCTGGCAGTTGGCTCCCGTGTGTATACGCGTGCAAGGTTCGGTGTCATTATTATGTAGTTGACGTGAGTCTTTCGGGACGAGCCTATTGGGCCACCACGATCCTGCGCCTTCACTTGCTGCGCCCAAATCCGAAACTCTTTCGCGACGATAGGTGGAAGAAATAGGGCATATGTGGCGGGCTTTGAGCTCATATCATCGAAGATGAAGTTGCAGCGGTCTGAGTACTCGCGGGTGTCACTCTTCAGCTGCTTGCCGCTCTGACCAAAAGCCTTTGCCATAGCTGACCAGAATTTCCTGATTACGCCCAATGCCCTTTGCTCTCTTTCCGCTCTTACCGGCACTGAGGACGAAGACGCCAACTCTCTTCTCTACTTTTCCATGCCCGATGTCCACGTATATGTCGCGAAATTCAGCGTTGGGTGCGGAAGAGACGCCTCGGTAGTCGTTGATGAAGCGTGCCTCGTTGCCCATGGTAGAAGCATCTACGCCGATGCCTAGCTCGCGGTCTAAGGAGAGATCGTAGTCGGATGTTGCATTGGTGTCGTTTTGATCGTGCACATAGCCCAGGTACGGTAGAATGAACGAGTCTGGAGGGAGCTGCTGGTTAGCGTAGAGGGCATGTTGTCCGAATGCTGGATGGGCAGAGTCTGTGACTGGGGTAATCTTGACATTGGTATACGGCCCGTTTGGCTTGTAAACTTGTATATTGGGACCTAGATCTGATCTTGAAAACACGACTGCCTGTGCCTTATCATGGGAAAGCTTCTTTGAATACGAAGGCGCGTGGAGGTAGATGGTATGCCCATCCCATCCCTTTGGCACAGCGCCTGATGTCCTGGGCATGCTACGATGGAGTCGGGGCGGACCTTCACTGCCTACTTGGGGGGCGCCCTTTGTCGCCGTGGATACGGGCAATAGAGCGGGCAGGGCAGAGGTGTCTGTGATCAAAGTGTATGTATTGGAGGTGGCGTCAGGAAGGGCGTTGGTGTCGGGACAGGCGAACGGCAGGCTGAAATGGGAGGGCGTCGTGGGCGGCAGCACTTCGGAGCAGCATCCGCTAGCGCGCGCCTGCATTGCCTTGCCTGTCCACAACCACCTGGCAGTCCGAAGCTATGCCTCACCATCTTCACCGCAAACCGAGACGCTCCCACGGCCCCAAGGAAATGACAGCCATTTGCGGTAAGTCGGAGCTGGCCGCACGCCCGTGGAGATGGCGATTGCCCGTGTTGTATGGGGCACTATTTGCTCCTTCACATATTCCATCCAAGCCGATGCCGCCATCAATGCGCGATGGCTTACATACGTTACGGTAGCGCCCACTAGACTCGTTGTGCCGCTCGCAACAATGGCGCATGCGAAATTGCACGGCTTCCTCTGAACGATGGTCTGCCGTCCGTAAGCCGCCAGCACATTGGGCCCGATCCAAGTCATGGAATGACAACGAAGTTTATCGACAAAAGCTTCTTGCAACGACTGCTGTACAGAAGCCCCAATCGAGTCCAGCCTCGTTTCTACACACTGCTTGCTCTGCGAAGATTTGTAAGGCGGCCATTGGGACAGTGCTGCAGCGCGGATGTCGGCCCTTCGCTGCATTTAGTCAAAGGTCTAGATGCTGCTGGCGATGCAGGAACCCGTCAGTATCCACTTCGAGCATAGGCCAATGACACGGCATCAACAGCGACTGACGGCTGGACTTCGCGCCCTCTCCTTTCAGCAGGTGGTTATTATTGCTCGGACGCGGGGAGACTTGTCCATGCGTGGCCACCTTGAATCTCCGCGCTGACGGGTCTCGCTGGGCTAGTCTATTTTCGTGGGCCCTCCCCCTAATCCTCGCTATGTTCAGGTGTTCAGCGATGACGGCCAAGAGCGGTGTGGCCTACAGATCCCCACGACGCGTCACGAAACCCACTTACCAAGAGGCTCAACATTGGCGTGGCCGTCCTGCATGTCGTGCTGCCGGCTCTCTCTGCATCGATGCAGCGGCGGATCATAGGCTTCAGGAGCGTCGTGCCTAGCGGGTGATTGAGCAAATCCGGTGTGCACAAGTCGCCCACTAGTCGACAACTCGCCCAAAGCAGTTAAGGCAAGAGTCGAGATGCTGAGACGACATGAGTCGCTTGGCAAGGAGCTTGTCAAACTCATTTCGTTTCTGTCCTGCATTCTCCCCCTGATTGGCTCGCTCAACAAGTATCAATAAACGACTCATAACGGCGGCCAATGTTGACGCTACCCACAGCTTCCCCTTTTCCGTACTGTTTCTACGCACAGTCCACTCGACGGCGCCATCGGCACGCTATGCTAGCGATGCTACCAGACGAACGCGGAAATGTCTCTGTGCCCCTGTCCCTTGGGGGGGTGAGCATTCTCGGCAAGGCCAAACTCGAGCACAGTTGTATATAATGTCTTCCCCAGCAGCACCTCTGATTCTTTCCTCACCACACACTCACTACACTCGCTAATACCCGGTTATCACCGATCACATTCGTTCTCTACGACCTCCATCGCCCTTTACTTAATACCAACCGTATTTTAATACCAACCCCCAAACCCCAACAATCAAAATGCGTTCCTTCGCCGTTGTTGCTGGCTTCGCCGCCGTCGCCGTTGCTGCTCCTCACTACGAGGCTGCTCCTGCCTACCCCGTTGCCTCCTCCTCCGCCGCTGCCTACCCAGCTGCCAGCTCTGCTCCCGTCTACCCAGCTGCCTCCACCCCAGCTGCTTACCCTGCTGCCAGCTCTCCCGCAGCTTACCCCGTAGCCAGCTCCCCTGCCGGTTACCCCGTTGCCTCTTCCTCGGCCCCTGCCTATACCACCACCGAGGTCATCTCTGCTACCACCTACGTCTGCCCCGAGGAGACCACCATCACCTACGGACCCAGCACCTATGTTGTTAGCAAGAGCGGCACCCTGAGCATCCCTCAGTACACTGCCACCTACGTCCACTACCCCGTGGCTTCCGCTCCTCCTGCTCCCGCCAAGTCCACCCCTGCTGTCCCTGTCGCCAGCGCCAGCAAGCCTGCTTACACTCCCCCGGCTTACTCTGCCGCTCCCCCTGCTCCTCACTACCCTGCCACCAACGGCTCCATGCCTTCCGTCCCCGCTGCTCAGGGTACCGCCACTGGCACCAAGCCCACTGCCACCAAGCCCCCTACACCTGAGTTCACTGGTGCTGCCGGCAAGGCCACCGTTGGCTTCTTCGCCATCGCTGGTGCCGTCGCTGCTTTCTTGTAAACAGTGAGCTCTTGAGTGGTTTGTTGGGGCATGATTCTCTGTCATGTCTCTTCTGATCTATTCTTGAGTTAGTGGAGAGAAGAGGAGGGAGATGAAAAATATGGCTTCACGGGTTACGACTTGATTACTGCATTCACGATTCAGTCTCGGATTGAGAGTCGCGGTGTTTCTGGTACGAGCCCTTGCTTCCTTGCGCAATTCTGTCGCAGCAGCATTTCGATGGAAAATATAATACTTGGTATTGTAATACGCATTGGTTGGAATGCTTAGTCGCCCTATGGAGGGAGTCGTGTGGTCCGGGTGGACCTACTTGTCTTCCATAGATTCTTTGCCTATAGTTTATTTGAGAGGAATCTTCAAGTTAATTGACAATTAGTCCACCTTTACACCTTGAATCACCAGTTCTGTACTTTCATTGTGACTTTTCTCTCTGTGCCTGAACGAGTGCTCTTTTTTCCCTCACACGACGTCTCTACTCGCCCACCCCCAGAAAATCACCTTTCCCCCTGCCAGCCCTGCATTTCCCCCCTTCCACCCCCCTGCTTCCCATTCGAGAATCCTTTTTCCACCAGTGGAAATTACAGTCCGCCTTACGACATATCTGCGCTCTCTGATTCGCTCGCTCTGTCCGCTCGTAAACGCCCCTATTCATCTAACTGGCTAGCTTGGGGCTGGCTACCGATAACCAACCATCCTGGTCTATACGATTATCACCTCGGCGCTAAATTACCTGTTTGAGGCGACTGGGCATCCACCGCGATCTGCCGATTTTATGCATGCATCTTTATGTTGCTGTGCTCTTGCCGTCGTTCCGTTCTAAACGGACTCTTCTGGAAGAACGGTGGTTAAGGGCAAGGGGAAAATAGAGTTTTTACATGGAATATTTTGAGCATGTCGTCCGGCTCGTCAACACACATCTGCCAAAAAGTGATCCAGGCTAGGGCGGGTTAGCTGCGCACGGGCGGACGGCGGTGAATGTTGTGAGCGGTTTATGTGCAGTGTCTGTGTGTTTGGAGACTTGGTGGATAATGGATTAGCGCGGGTGAAGCTGGCGATGCGGTGTGCGATGATGTGCTGTGTAAGTTGGCTGATGTTGACGTAGGGTATGTTGGGGGTTGTGGAGTGCATGTGTTGGAGATGAGGCTGCGTGCAGTTTGTGCTGGCTCAGGATTATGTCTTGCCATGTGGAAGTAAGCAGTACTCCGTAAGTATTGGTGGCTTGAAGCTTTTTTTATTGTTTTTCTTTTACCGTTGAACTGGATGGTAGTCGTCGCGGGTATACCTGCCATCTTCACAGTCTCGGTTCAAGATGCCATTCACTGCCTCAGCTGCAGTAGCCATTTCGACCTGTCATGTCACAAGAGACGAGATGTCATAGTTTAGTATAGTCATATTCTCATTTATCATTTCCTGTATGAACACCCATGCATTCCAATTCAATTCGGCGAGCCCTGTCTACACCTCGCCCCGCTTTTCCCACAATCACTCGCTACTCCATAATCACAGCACCCACCGCTAGAGTTGCACTGGTATGCATGGTTGCTCACACGCTTCGTTTTGATCGCATACGTTCCTGCGCCTACTACGCAGTTGCCGCAGTAGACGCCGGCGGTGAGGCCGCTGACACACGCACATCCATTGTAGCTACACGCTCGTTTATCGAGAGTGAGGTCGTTATCGCGGGTCAACAAGTCGAGTTTGTTGTTGAAGTTGCTGTTGGTGTCGCGCTCTTGGGGTGGTGAGGCGGAGACGTGGCAGGCGAAGGCTGCGAAAAGGAAGACGATGGGGTGGAAATGCATGGTTTGTGAAACGACTTGTAGAAGCTTGTGGGTTTAGGATTGGAGAGGTTGTCAAGTAGGTTATTTCGGGTTGTTATGTATTTGTTTGGCTTCAAGTGGAGATGTCAATCTAGGATTGACGAAACTTGACTACATACGGACATTCGTTCGAAAACATCAATTTGTCTCACAGGTGCTGATTGGGTATGACTTCGTGTTTCTCGCTTTTGAGCTGCGAGCTGCAAGCCACTTTCTCTAGCTGGACACGATGTGCAATTCTTCCCGTCCCTGTCTTGGCCAATAGCCTCGGTTGGAGTTGGCCCCCTATGCACTGCCAATGGTCATGTGGCGTTTCTATGCGGGGTGTTTTTCCTTCTAGAAGACCTTGGTGATGTTACTCTATAGCAGCAGTATGTATGACAAAGAACTGCTTTTGTTACATCAGTTGTGACGTTGTGTGTCATGTCAATGCCATCTCCCACCGCTATGAGTGAATATCCATGATATTGGTAAACAAATACTTGCTGCCTTTGAATTTCGCGTGATCCAAAACATGTGTTCCAGCGAAAATAAACTTTTCCCTGCTATCTTGACTTCTTTCCTTGGAGCAGATGCTTCTGAACGAGTTTACCATCTAATTCACCACAACGAAAAACGTCATAGATTACCTGCTCCTAATCTCTAAAAATAAGCACATGGCGACTACTACATATCTCAAAACAGGTTGCTGCTCGTCAGAAGAACGCCCAAACGAGAGGACTAGAAACGTCCTCTTTTCATATTTATGTAAAAGAAGAAACTAGATATATCAAATAAACTAGGCTTACTGCTCTAGGTTCAGGATATGTATATGTACTTTATTGTCAAAGTATCATCTACGCTATTTCGCACTAAGGTCATAATAAAACATACCCGAAAAAAAGTCAAAACGTGGAAAAGAAACAAAACATATCGTCGATGCAGTAGGAACTTCAGCCACGAACAAAAAAAAACAGAAAATAATCACGAAACGGTAATGTCATGGAACGTGTTGAGTCAATTTTGCTCCAGAACTGCACTGCAAATGAACTTGCAAAAAAAGTACTTAGGGTCGGGCATCTCCATCTATGTGTACCGCAGCCATCTATGTATACCAACATCTACTTCTCCACATGCTAATCACAGACACATTGGTCAGCAATTTTCAATATCAATTACCAAGTCCGCTACTACAATCTCAAGTAACTAGCTGGTTATTAACTAACGGACAACCAAGTTACCAGCTACACCCATATCCCCATTCACCGCCCAGAAAAAAAGGGCAAAAATCAAGCAATCCTCTCCTCCGCATCTGTTGCTCCGGCAGCCGTTCCGATTCGATCGGCTGCCCTCCTAGCTTAGCAACTTATATAAGACACCGGGTGGTAGTATTTTTGCTATGTGTTAGTGAAGCCCTATGTGTTAGTACGTGCGCTGGTGTGTTAGTTACCCGACTACCACGTAGTATCGTCATGCTAGGAGCCCCACTCGACCGCAGAGTAGAGGATTGCTTGATGGTAAAAGAGAGAATATGTGGATATTTATACACTGATATGGTGTAGACTAGATAGGCCGATATCGCTAGGTTGCGAAGGGGCCCATTTGTCACAAACATGGAGATCTATTTCGTTACCGTAAAACAAAGAACCTCTAAACGCCTGCCCTCATAACCCTCATGTCTTGTTGCATAGACTCCTTGCTCACAAAAGGGTATCACCAAGCGCACACCTTACAATGGATACGCCCGCACGCACCGTGTCGGCCGCACCCTCAGCATCCAGGCTGGGGTTCACTTCGACGAGGTCCAGTGCAATGAGCGAGCCGGTCTCAGCCACGCACTCGGCGATGAAGTCGCCTTCTCTGAGTGTGAGGCCGCCGCGGACAGGAGTACCTGTGCTAGGTGCCCACATGGGGTCTAGAGCGTCGACGTCGAAGGAGAGATGGATGGGGGTGTCGCTTCCGATCCAGCCCAGAGCCATATCCATGACTTTGCCAATGCCGTGTCTGAATTGTAACATACATTAGCACATGCTCCCGAGTGACTTTGAGTGAGTTTCAGAGAACTTACCGGTCGATGTCGTGCATGGAGAAAGCCTTGATACCATGGTCCCTCAGAATCTTCTTCTCGCCCTTGTCGATATCCCGCAGGCCGATGTAGACCAGCTTCTTGGTGCTGAGCATGTGCTCCTCCTTAATCCAGCCGAAGATATCCTCACGGGATTCCTTGGCAAGGCCGGTGAGAAAAGAGACGGGCATGCCGTGGATGTTGCCGCTGTCCGACGTCTCAGGAGTGTTGATATCAGCATGCGCATCTACCCAGATGACGGCGATTTCTCTGCCGAGTCTTTCGCGGATTGCTTTTGCGGTACCAGAAATGGTGCCAATGGCGATAGAGTGGTCACCACCGAGGGTCAGGACGAGCTTGCCGTCTTTGGCGTGTTTGTACACTTGGTCGCTGACTTCGCGTGTCACGGCGCTGGCGAACTTGGGGCGCTTCATGCCGCGGTAGTCTGGGTCCTCGGATGGCTGGAGCTCAGCGTAGTTGTGTACTTGGCCGTCGTAGGTGACGTTGTACTCCAGGTCTTCTTCTAGCTGCTTGATGAGGCCGTTCTCAATGAGCGCCATGGGGGCCGCATCGACACCGGCTTTGGGCTAAACGTCGCATTGTTAGAGTGCGAGAGAGCATTGCGAAAGCTTAGAACCTTACCTGACCGCCGCTGAAGCCGACTGCGACGATACCCAGATCATGGCGGTTGGGCAGGAACTTGGGCTGTATTGTTGGTGGGGAAGTCATTTTCTCTATTTACTGGAAAGAGACGTTAACAACGATGTGCATAGCAATTCGTGCAGCAAAGGCTGAATGCGCAGAGTGTTGGGCTTTTAGTGGTTCATTGACGCACAAGTGCAAGTCCGAATCTCCAAGCTTGCCAAGAACGAAGTGAAAAAAAAGGAAACAAAGCAAGACCATGTTGCAAATGCTGCAGCAGAGAGTTCTTACCTGACGGAGACAGGCTCTCGTATTGAAAAGACACAGTGAGAGTAGTTGATAGAATGAAACAAGGGCGTGAAAACACACGAGACGTTACCGTCAACAGTCCGACGAACGAAATGGGCAAAAAAGTCGGAAAAGAAAAAGATATCAATCACAACAGAAGCAGAGCCGACGCGGGGGAGGGCCTTTTTATCTCTCAGCAGGGTCTCGGTTGTTAGGTAATTATGTGTCGCTGATTTTTCTGACCATCGTGTACACCTGTACTTAGGGGAAGAGCAAGTTGAGGCTCTCGTCAAATTTATCACTTAGGGGAAGTAGTTCAGTTCCAGGAAGGTCTGGTAAGAAGAGGGAGCGGGTCCCCCCACTAAGCAACATGGCCGAGGCAAGACCATGTCTGATTAGGTAGGTCGCTCGCTCAAGGCCGACTGCTGGGTGTGGGAAAGCCGGCGGGGGAATAGAGGGTTTATGCCATTGCAATGGAGCAGATATGTGTGTATGTGCTGCGCGTGTAATGAAGGCGAGTGAGAGGGCACCATGTGAGGACGTGTTGCGGGCAAAAAACCGTCGGGGATGTGCTTGAGGCGCTGGGGGCGTCATTGGCGGGCGGTTGCATGGCTAGTCCTGGCTCGGAAACACCGGGTTCAGTCGGCTTTGCTTCCATTCCGTTCTCAGCCGCCCGCGCCGCCTTATCTACAGTACAGTACACCTGACGCAGAGCCAGCTGACCTCTATACATACGACCGACTCCAATTTCACCGTTTTGTCCATTGCCGTTGATGTCTGCCCAGGCTGTCCGCTTTGTCGCTGCAGCGGCAAAGTCAGGCACAACAGGCACGCTCCAGCTGCTATGTCACGTGAAGCCTGGTGTCAGTGCAAGTCGTCAGGGTATCGCGGCCATCTCAGAGGACCGTATTGACGTTTGCGTTGCAGCCCAGGCGAGAGATGGAGAGGCCAACAAGGCCGTGAGACGAGTTGTTGCGGATGCACTTGGGGTAGCCAAATCTGATGTCGAGGTGATCAAGGGCCTCAAGAGCAGGGATAAGACTGTGGCCGTTCGGGCAACACGACAAGAAGAGCCTGAAGAGCAAGTTAATAACATAAAAGCGATGCTGCGGAGAAGTGCTGGAATGTGAAAGAAGACGGTCTTTTGGATAAGACGGCTAAGTGAGTACTGGTACATTGAAAGAAAGCACTGTATTCTAGATCAAAAGAGTCCAGTACAAACTTCTGTATGGAGAAATAAATCAATACTAGAACAAGGCCGCAGTTGAGTTCAAAACATATTATCATTAGCTGACTATCATGAGAGCCATTAAGGAGCGTTATATATACACCACAGGGTAATGTCCCCTTTCCTCCACAAATTACCAATCATATCCGACGTATCTATCATACAGCGCACAAACTCCGCGCATTAACGTTCGTTCTATGGTACTTTTTCGGGTCCATCAAAAATCCATGTACAGAAAAAAGAGGACAACTTAGTATTGCCAGGCGCCAGGAGCGTCACCGGGGGCTGTCATATTCGTTAGTAACCTGCAGGCACATATGAATATGGAATAATCAAAACTTACAGGCAATAGCGCTGAAACCAAGGCAATCATCGCAGAAGGTACCGTTGGCGATGTTACCGTAGACCTGCCATCCGTCGTCGGCGTTCTCACTTGGGCAAGCAATGAATCCGTTCTCCCAGTTCAGGTAGCCAAACGCATCGCTGTTGGGTGCCTTGGTGCGGCTGAATCCGGTGGCGATGGAACCAGGTGGGATGTAAGCAGAGTGAGCCTGAGTGTAGCTGAGCGCGCCATCAGGAGCAACGTAGACCTGCTGGCCACCGGGAACAACGACACCAAGGCTGAGGGTTTCGTTACCGCCAGCAAAGGTGGTAACGTTGCCGGCAGGGCAGTTCTCGGCTCCAATGACTTCCGCTGGGCAGTATGAGGATGGTCCCTTGCCGCCGAGATAGAAACGTCCGCCACGGGCGTTCATAGGCTGGAAGTGGATGGGAGATGCGCTACGCTGGGCGATGACGCCGAAGTAAGGGCTGCTCTCAGCTTGTCTGGCGACAGGCTGGATGGCGGTAGGAGCTGCAGCGGCAGCAGCCAGGAGAGAGGCGAAAGCAGTGGTGTACTTCATCTTGGTGGCGTTGATTAAGGGATTTGAGATTAACAAGTAATTAGGTGTTGGAGGGTGTATGCGGAACTGGTGTTTTTGGTTTGAAGTGGTGTGTGATTGAGGCTGATGATTGTTTTCCAGAGTGCCATCGACGTCCCTTTATGTAGAAACAGAAGGGTCTCTCCCAGCCATCACCTTTCATCATTAATTGGATCCCTCTTGCGTGTATGCGGAGTCGCTTGCGCGCCTTTCCCTGTCCAATGCACACAGCCCTGCATCTGTCAAAGCTACCCTGTCACAAGCGACCGGCTAAGCTCCCGCTACGCACGTCTTTGGCCAAGATCATCTTGCACTAGCACAGGGATAGAGTACATTTAGTGGTCCTACCCGCAACGTTGTATTGAGATAGTCCCAGAATCAGCGTCATAGCCGATCCCGGCCACCCGAACACGAGAGACGGACGTGGTGATCCTCTCGTACTGACTAAGTCCACTGTTGTTTGAAGTCACACGATGATGCAACTTCAGGAAGAAAGCGGAAGCTCTCCAAACAGTTGAGCCTCGGTGTATTTCTCTGAGATTCTATGCTAGCGAGACGGCAACGTGCGGAACCGAGTCCATGCTATCATTTGGCTACCAACCTAGGAGTAATAGTCACCTTCGCCTGCCATGCTTACCCAAACATGGTGTCCCGAGTTCGTGGAGTTTGTTTCTTCTATTTCCTGTCCATTGCTATTTTCGTACGCATGCTCGGCTATACCGCACAGCAGATATACGCCGTTGTATACAGGTTTGTCCTAGCTCTGCCGGTCGCCGGATCAGCTGGGTGTCGCAACACGGCTGTTTGACAATGGAAATTGGTGGAACAAAATAGAGATCAACAAATCGTCATGCGGTCCCATCTCCCCACTCTCAGGATTGTGCCACACCCGTCCAGCTAGCGCCACTGCTATTGCCACGCCCGTAAATAGAAGCTCTGAAACCTTGTCCTGGGACTTTGGCAAGCTCTGCGCCTCTCCAAGGTGACATTGGGCGCGAGCTCTTGTGCATTGGGTCATGTTACCAACCCCATACAGTAGCAATTGTGCGAGGCTGTTGTGAGATCGCCATCCAAATACTGTCGCGATGTGGTCCTCGTACGAATTTTTATTTAAATCATCTCCGGCCCGAACCTGGACAAGCTTCATTGACCCGGCCGTTGTCTTGGGACATGCAGACAAGCATGTTGGAGTCAAAGAGCGCATGACAAGTGACCCCTGCCATTCAATATGGAGGAGCTTCTTGATTCGGCCACGCAGATCATAAGATTGTTTCGATAGGCGGGTCGCATACCTGTACCCGTGCATATTTCGATAGCCCGGAATTCAATTGTTGCATGAACCGTGACTTGAGGACCCGCTCGGGGAGAGCAGCGGTGAATGTTTTGCGCAACTTTCCAATAGCTTATCTTCACGATACGAACGGTCGTCTACATCCACAAACAGAGTTTCCCACTAGCCGTCCCAGCCGCTACCCAGTCGAGCGTAGGATGGAACTTTGCGACAGCTGGCACTGCTGTGATGCCGTCACCTCCAAGCTGCGCCAGCTGTTCACCCTTTGCCGTGTATATGTCGACAAAGCGGTTCATGTTGCCAATACAGAAGCGCTGCACGTTGTCCTGGGGAAATTGTTGCCATTGGGCCCGTAATCTACACAAAGGTCAGTGTCATTCCACGTACATGGCGTATGTATGGGGTGACAAACATGGTGACCCATCGTCCGGTCTGGTTGTTATGAGGCACAATGACCTTCGGCTCCATGTCCGCTTCTTCTAAAGTCGAACCCGCTTTCCACTCCGCACAGTTTCCGAAATCATGGATCTTGATGGTGTCATCGTAGGAGGCCGTGGCTACCTGACCAGCAGAGTTCCATGCAGCATGTGAGACGGACAACTTGCTAGTATGCTCACCAACAAGTGTTGGCAGACGGTCCTCTCCCTTGCCTGTAATCTTGCGCAGGTCCCAAATCTTCAAAGTACGATCTAAAGAAGCTGTGGCTACGAGATGGGGATGAAGAGGATGCAGAGTGAAGCCCCCGATTTTCTTCTCCGACAATTGGAAGATCTGCAATCCTGCAGCCTTCTCTGAAGGCGTGCGCATATCATATATGCCGAACTGGCCATCCAACGTGGAAAAGTACAGCATATTCGGATCCTCCTTGGATATCTCGAGCCCGGAGAGCGGCGCGTCCTCACTCGCATCTGACGGAGCATAAACTTCGACAGCAACGCCTTTTGCAAGATCCAGTTTCCGTACCGTAGAGTCATACGAAGCAGAGTATAGCAAGTTGGAATCGTGAGGACTAAACTGGAACGTGTGTATTGTTCGTGTGTGCGGTTTCAAGGTTGTGATGGTCGGTCCCTCTCGATCCGCGTCCTCGTCGTCTTCCACTTTAACCTCAGCGGCCTTCTGGGAAGCATCGCATATGCCGAGGTTGCCAAGTTTATCACCAGCGAATACCAAGGGCTTATCTGTGGTGGGATGCAGACCCATGGAGTATATGCGTTCGGGCGTGATTTTGATCTCATTAGGCTCAAAGTCCTCCCATAGCTGCAGGCCACTCATGCGCTCCCGAAGCGCTCGTAGCTCTTTATCCGTCGTTTCCTTGATGTCGCTGTAGTCGAAAGTCCGCGCATAGGGATCGGCTGGACCGACAGAAAGAAAGTTGCCGCTCTTATTCCAGTCCTTGCCGGCGACAACGATATCACTAAAGTTGTAGGCATCACTTATGCGCTGTCTCTTTGCGCGGTCGGCCTCTCGTATCGCAGCGTACTCCTCCTCTGCCTTGCGTTTCGCGACCTCACTATCTGCCACGATGCCCCTTAGCCGCGATGATGTTCGTCGTGGCGCAGTTTCCTCTTCCTTAATCTTCTTTGGCGCAGGCTTCTTTGCCTTTGGCCTCGACGGCACAGATGCCTTTGCTGTGCTGGTTGGGCCTAGACCGGCCTGTGCAGCCTCCATTTCGAGGTTGCGCAGCAGCGCTTGTGTCTTTGCAATGTTTTCTTGCCTCTTCCGCTCATATTCGCTGATCTCGACATTTTTTCCACGCGCCATTGCGGTCTCGTTCGTGCGTTGCGAGGCGCTGTCTCGACTGTAGCGATAGTTGACACGGGTTACGGTGGATACGGTGGTGGTGATGGTTATGTCGCGTGAAGATTGTGCTGCTCCTCCAAGATCTACGGGGTATCCGATGTGTCGCTGTATATCGAGCGATGGTGTCTTCGCACATCGCAGGGCGAGAACTCCAGCCAGCCCCTGCGTCATTTGCCACTAGCGTGACGCGATGGACGCGTTCGTCACGTGCAGGCGCGTGCATCATCTACTGATTCCGATGACATGAGGCGGCTACACAGGTTCCTTGGAAGAAAAGCAATATTTTCGCTAGAGGTTGATTTCATATTGGTACCTTAGGCAACTACACAGTATCAAAATGCTACTGTTCCCTCTACCGCTTACACATGTAGTCACAGTCGCCACCCCCCCCGCTTAATATGAAATACTTTCGTTAGAACTAGTAGATGCAGCGCATAGAAAACCTCCAAGAGAGTGGTCGAGCGTCGAGCTGCGGGATCTAGCGAATAGCGGGGCATGTTCCTTGTCTGTTGAATACCTGGTTGCTGACTGTTGGTGGATCGTCGTTAGTGCTTGGCAGATTTGCGGACGAGGCGCTGTCGTCGTTGGTATCGGCAGATCTGAACTTTCTGAATCCCACCACCATGCCACCAACGCGCCTGGCCACTTCGTTGCTGGGGACGTGCCGAACGGCCTCAGTGCGCCCAACGGCGGCATGGAGACAACGATGCCTGTATCATTCCTATGATTACCCTTCGCCACCACCTTTTTCCCCCGCCGAGACTGCGATCCTCTCGTCTGCATACGCACATGTCCCAAACCACGGCTTCACCATTGATGCGCTCAAGCTCGGCGCTCGGGATGCCGGTTATCTTGATGTTTCTACAAGCTTGCTTCCACGAGGTGTCTTTGACCTGATCAACTACCATCTTGTGACGCAGCGATTGGCACTGCAAAGCAATGTGCAGTTTCCAGAAGAGGGCGAGGGCGGAAAGAAGATGGGAACTGGGGCCAAGGTCAGGACATTGACCCTTGCACGGCTTCGCGCGAATGCACCCATTATCCACCGCTGGCAAGAGGTAGTACCATGGCAGCACACGACCACAAGAGCAGCTCGTTGATGATGTTTGTTAGGCACTCGCCATCATGGCCCAGCCCACGTACATTCCCCCGTCCATTGCAGAGCTGGCCAGACTTGCAGACGAAATATGGTTCCTCTCCGGCGACCAAAGCGTCGATAGCAGCTGGTACACGAAGCGCGCAACTCTCTCAGCCATTTATTCGTCGACAGAGTTATACATGACACAGGACAGGTCGAGTAATTTCGTTGAGACTGAGCAGTTCCTGGACAACAGATTGCAGGACCTGATGAGGGCTGGTGGCTTGATGGGAAGTATTGGTGAATGGCTCAACTATACGGGCCACTCTACTATCAACGTGCTCCGGAGCAAGGGGGTTCGCATCTAGGCTAGGCCAGATCTTGTGGAACGACTGTACCTGTGATGGCGCCCTAGAAAGATTTGTATTGTTTACTTGTACTATGACAATTGTGATCATTGGCATCGTGGGCGGGGCCATGGCTGCGTGGCACCCAACGCTTCATCGCGCGCCCAAGTTTCTTTCATCTGATCGAGCAATACAGGCTTTTTGCTCCTCGGAGCCACGTAAGCGACGATGGTGGAACACGGGATCTCGATTGCAGTTTTGGGTCTCACAGGCTCGGTAGGGCAAAGCGCCGATGGTTCAAAAGAAAAATCGTATGATGAGGGCAGCTTGTAATGATGGCCATCGGCGATGCGACTACGTAGCATTTTGAATGGCGCAGTCATCAATTAAACGTTGCAAGCACCGCGTTTCATGGTTCGACCGGGAAAATTCACCGACGCCCTGACTTTGGGCAGGGTGCGCGATCTGATCACATCTGATACATGGTAGTAGATGATGAGTTAAGACCAGGACAGCAGGAGCTGAGGACAATAACAAGGGCTGACGTGCAGCCAGGCAAGCCAAGGCAAGGCAAAGCAAAGCAGGCTCCGCGCGAGGCCGGCAGTGTAGCCCGAAGGTGAGGACTTGTGCGAGGGTCCAAAGAGCATGGGAACCGGCTGCCGATCGTCGGCATATCGGCCAATGACGCTGTGGCGAGGGTGCTGTAGGTGTATTTGCCTGGGCCTGAGAGTAGGGTCTTCCCGAGTGCGATGGGACAGGACACCACCCATTCGAGTGATCGAGCAGTGCTGCAGGAGCCGCTAAACGCATCATGGGCACGCCAACAGTATCAGGGTCCAGTGTACCCAGCCGATCCGCTGGCTGTGGCTGTGACCTCTGACGGTAAACATGACCTCAGCGCTGCTTCGGCACAACGCACCCTGCGAAGCATATCGTATCGCCCGGCTGGGGTTATACATTATACACAGCGCCGCGGGGCCTGAGGAAGCGAAGGGCGAAGCGCGTACGATCTTCGATCGTCCTACTCAGCGCCGCGCCTGGCATGGTGCCAATGCGGGTCGCACCGCCGTCGAGCTGCTGTTTCTGTCGCCAGAGGGCTGGATGGTGGATAGGGTGCGTCTGGAATGCCGCCGCGCGGCTGGGTGACAATTATCGCGTGCCGGGCGTGTCAGTCTCATTCGTTCGCAACGGGCGTCGAGGTGAGGTTCAGGTGGATGCGGCTATGCGCACGGAGCGCCCAGGCCCAGGGCCCATCCATCACCGATTGCGAGAGCCATCGGGGGGACAACCACATCCATGGCGCACAACCGGTCTCGCATGGGCGATGGGGTCCAAATCTGGCGATGGGGGAGTAAGTGAACGAGGCCCATCGACGATGCGAGGCTTGGTCTGGCCGTGAGCACGCCACACGATGAGTTCGTTCCCTCTCAGGCACCTCGATCTCCACGACCTTTCTTGGCGGCCTGGAAATCGAGCACCTCGCCATCCTTGCCCACAGCAAGATCGATAATCATCATGGCTCCACGCTCGCCAGAATCTCAAAGGCCCGGTTCCTCAGACCCTCTGCGTCAACCACCGCCGCCCACGCCCCCAGCCCGCCGCTCTCTAAACCTACTCCCGTCTCCTCTGCTTCCACATCCGCCTCTACCAGACAAACACGCGACCCAAAGTCCTGCTCCCACAGAATCCCATAGTTTTCGACTCCCGACTACGCCGGCAAGTGCCCTTCCGCGGTTGGGCCAACCGCGTGGCGTTCGGCCCTCCGTCCCCACATATCAACACCTGCCAGCATTCCGCTATCGACCCTCGCGCCCACATGGGGAACTTCTTGTCCGCATAGCTTGTCACCACACGCTTGCCATCATGGACGACCCTCCGGGTACCATCCCAAAGACCGTCAAAGCCCACCCTCGTCGTCCCCCCGCCCACAAGTCAGTCTCTCTACGACACAGCCCACCACCCACGGCGACAGGAACACGGCCCAAGGAACAAACCACCAGCCGCAGCTCACCAACCCTCGCCAGCGACAAAGCCAACCCGCCCTCGAGTGTGTCGCCACAGCTCACCTCGCACAAGAACAGCTCCGGGGAGAGCAGTGACGCCGGCCAATGGTTTGAGAAGACAAACAACAACGCCAAACAGAGCAAGTCCAGTTTTGTTGACAGTAGGTCCTGTCTTGAATCCTCGTCGGCACCGGACACGTTGCTAATAGCTGCGTTGCAGATGAACCGCCCTTCTTCCTCCGGAATTCTTCCTCATCCGACACACCACCAGAGCACACCCATTCCAATGTGGCAAACTCCGCTATTCCATATCGTCCTAGCCTAGGCCACCTGGGCACCGACGGCAGCAGCACCGAGGATTTCCGCAGCGTCATCGACGACCTGACCGTAGCCAACAAGAGGCTTAAACAGAGACTGAAGAAGTACGAGAAGCTGTACGATGCCCATCTGCAAGAAGAGAAGTTATTCGAGGTCAGGTTCCACGGCCTCCCTGACCACAAGAAAAAGGAGCTGGAAGAGACACTTCGCAAGTTTGCCTCTGAGCTGGACGATGGAACAGGCAACGACTACGCGCAGGTTTCGAATGCATACACTCCAGCGCTCGACACCCACAACACCACCGACTCGTCGACATCACGGTTCGCTGAGTCGGGTTATGCGTCCCTGTCGGCATCTGGTCAGAACTCGGCGGGCGCATCTAACCAGGAAAAGGACCGTAAGATGACTCGATCAGCGTACAGCCGCCAGCAACAAAGCATTCAATCGTTCCTCCACGACATCCCAATGGGACTGATGCCAAATACCAGGAGTATCCCAATGACTGAAAAGTCCAAGAAAAAGATGGTCGTTCGGCGCTTGGAGCAAATATTTGCTGGCAAGCGATCGGTGCCTGGATCCCACCCACAGCCAATGCAACAACAAGAGGTTGCCCAGTCAGCTGCAACGGCGGACCGTGAGCAACGCGAAGCAACTGGCCAACATTTCAGGCCTGAAGGTCAGCGCGAAGCCCGTATCATGTCCGACCGTGGTGCGGTCGACGAAGATGACGTCAACCAAACTGAAGCCGTCCAAGGACTGCGGCCCACTCTGCACATTGAGGAACACGATTTTGCTGGCTCAGGCTCTTCTCCCGATCAACGGCCTACCCGCCCGTTGGACCTAGACCCTCACCGTGCTCAGATACCAAACGAGAACATGAGCTATATCCGTCATCTTGGCTTTAGCCCGCCAGACATGAACTCCGGCGAAGCACCACTTGGCCATGGCTGGATATACCTCAATCTGCTTATCAACATGGCTCAACTACACACCCTCAACGTTACTCCTGAATTCGTCAAGGACGCATTGCAAGATTACAGCAACCACCTCGAGATATCTCGCGATGGCCGTAAGGTTCGATGGAAAGGTGGTCGCGATGTCACGCAACACAGTGGCGAAAGCTCCTCGGAACACTACAGCAACTTCTCGCCCAACGAGGCGGGATCCTTGTCGCCATTTAAGCGGATGAAGACTGGAACCAGCGGTACTGGCAGCGATCCTACTAGCTCCGAGCAGGCAAGGCGACTGGCTCGTTACCAGCGCGAAAAAGAACAGAGCAAGTTTGCCTACAAGCCACTGTTCTTCCACAAGGAAGATTCCGACAACGAGGACGACTTTTATGGCTTTGACGCTGATTCGTCAGCAAACTATTCTCACCAGCCACAGCAGACAGGCAACTCTTCAGGCTTCAGCAGCTCAATCATGCAGAGCTCATCGTCTCGGCCAAGGAGGCGTGAGAACGGTCCGATGATTTTCTACACCAAAGCCAAGTTTTGCACTGATCTCAGCGGCGACAACAATGGGGCATTCTTTACAATGCCCGGTAAATATCAGCCCATTACTAACCAGCCGTTGGGCGCGAAGTCGAGTCCTCAATTGCGGGCTGAAGCGGCCGCCGGATTTACTGAGCCGAGGGGCCCGTTGGACACCTTTTCCCTGGAGACTGAGTCGAACGGCGGG
This sequence comes from Curvularia lunata, assembly GCA_005212705.1. Classification (NCBI taxonomy): domain Eukaryota; kingdom Fungi; phylum Ascomycota; class Dothideomycetes; order Pleosporales; family Pleosporaceae; genus Curvularia; species Curvularia lunata. The sequence continues at coordinate 219,153 of PELC01000040.1, read as the reverse complement.
TCTCGCACCGTCTCTAGTGGAGAGGACATCGGCTTCTCGCCAGAGTCCCTGAGGGACAACAGCGGGAACAACAGTCCAGAAATCATGGACTTTGAGGCTTCTGGGGTTGGTGGCGTACAGCCCGAGGACAACTTCTCGATCCACGTTCGCCGCTCGCAAATACCAATAATGCCGTCGCACGTTGCCGCCAGCCGTCGTACAAGCTTCTACCCCAAAGCCATTCAAGAGGCACTCCGCTCCGAGCATGTGCCAATGGAAATTGAGTCTCCGCGTTCGAGCCCTCAGCGCATTATCCACGAGAAGATTATTTCGGCATCGCGCAAGGACTTGCCAAACTCGGCTCTCCCCCCAGCCTCCTTTCTTCCCCTCGACTCCTGTTCCTCTGGCGATATCGATTCCGACTTCGCATCCGACGCCTCCTCTGAGCCCGACTCCGACTCATCTGATTGCCCCGCCACGGCCATGCAAATCCTCAACATTGCTCCTGCTCGCACAGATGAATCTGAGATTTCAGACTCTGATTACGAAGATAGCGATGATGACAGTGTCGACCTGCTCGCCACTGCTCGCCAGCAAAACCCAAATGCTGTTCGCGCGAGTGAGCGTGAATATGACGCTGCACTGGCAGATCGTCTGGCTGAGGAGATACCTGCTGGTAGCTCGGCGGCGACGGCGGGTGGCGGCAGCGGATTTAACAGCCCTGTTGATGGTGCTCGCGATGGTTCACAACGCGAGAACCGAGTTAGCAGGAAAAGCGCATCAAGCAGCATGGCGTCTGGTCCTGCAAGATTGAAACGTGCTAGGACGAGCGACTCGATGAACCCCCAACCGACGAAGAGCCCGAAGACTAGGAGGGCAGAGATGTAGGCTCAATTTGCACGAGCTTGGTCAAAGCAATTTGATTAAAACAACATCAGGAATTGGGGGTAATAGAGAGGAAGGACATTTGATTTTCTCCGTTTACGATTCTGCGTCTTTGATACCCCAATCTTTCTTTTCATGGCGACGGTTAGCAATTTGTATGCGGCCGGCGATTTGCGGTGGTTACAGTTAAACACACAAATAAGAATTGCTTCAACGCTTCATCCCCCGTCCACCTGCAGAGTTATTTATATGTGGTGAACTCCTTGAGTATGCTACTAACATCGGGATTTTGCTTCCAACGTCAATCAAAATTACAAATGTGGGCCTTTTCATACTGAGCGAGACATTGGTTGAAAAAGTGCCAAGGCAGCGCTTCTGCGAACGACTACGCTGGGCTGACTCGAAGAAATGAATCATCTCAATCATTATGTCTCCTGCCCAATCGCTATGCGGTCTTGGCTCGAAATTTGTGTGTGGAGCCGGCATCCATTGTCGTACATCGGGAGTAGCTCGGCGCGTCAAGCTTGCACCAACGGTACGTCATCGTCGCCGATTGTCCGTCTCACCCGCAAGCACCCGGCCCTTTTTAGACAACCCTACATAAAAAGTTTCAGACCATGGAAAAAACAAACGTTCCCAAGTATATAGGGCCTATTCTCAGGTGATCATTATGCTGTCGAGTCGCATGTCCCAATTGCCTTTGGGCGTCAAGGAATTGGTGTCTGCAAACACCAGAACAGCAGTACCATTATGTCGAGTTGGCAGTTTGAGAAGTGGAAGGAGTCTGGACCAGAGGAGACTGATCACAATGGAGCAATTGAATAAGGGCAAAGACAGTATGTACCATGGATCACTGAACACAGAATTGCTAATCAGACGTCCCATACCGCATGCAAGCAGAAGCTAATTCGCACATGTCAGATCGAGAGCGCGTAATCATTCTAGGATCAGGTTGGGCCGGCTTCACCGTTGCCCGCTCTCTCGACTCTTCAAAATACCAAACTGTAGTTGTTTCTCCACGGTCCTATTTTGCCTTTACTCCCCTCCTCGCCTCTACTGCAGTAGGAACACTGGAATTCAGGACCGCACTGGAACCCGTCCGGAGTCGGAGAACCAACGTAGAGTTCATGCAGGGCTGGGCCGACGACGTGGATTTCAAGAACCGAACCATTACCGTAGAAGAGGCGGTCGATGACCCTAGACAAGGCGTGGCGCTGACGACTGATCGGCATGCAGGAAAGAGCGCGGAACAGAGGGACTTGGAGAAGAAGAAGGAAACTAAAGAGGGGAAGATGTTTGAGTTGAGTTATGACAAGCTGATCGTTACTGTGGGTTGCTATAGCCAGACATTTGGCACACCGGGCGTCAAGGAACATGCCTTTTTCCTCAAAGACGTCGGCGATGCACGTAGGATCCGGAACCGTGTTCTTGCCTGTTTTGAAGGCGCTGCTCTTCCCACTACTCCTGTAGACATGAAGCGGCAGCTATTGAACTTTGCTGTTGTAGGGGGCGGGCCGACAGGCATCGAGTTCAGTGCTGAACTCCACGACCTCATCAACGAAGACATGCGGAAGCTCTACCCGGAACTCATCCAGTACCACAAGATTACGGTATACGACGTAGCAGAAAAGGTACTTCCCATGTTTGACAAGAAGCTAGCCGATTACGCCATGCAAAAGTTCAAACGTGAGGGCATCAATATCAAGACAAGCCATCACGTCGAGGAGCTGCGTGCCGGCGCACCCGTCAAGACAAGTGACTCTGGGACAGTAGACGATTCGCATCTGTACACTCTCAAGGTGAAGGAGGAGGGTGAAATCGGTATCGGCATGTGTGTATGGAGTAAGACTTTTGCCTCTCATTTCCCCTTGATTCTATACTAACCTACAAACCAGGCACTGGCTTAATGCAGAATCCATTTGTCCACCATGCCCTCTCCAGCGTGCGGGAAGCCCCCTCCAACCTCATCCTTCCCTCCTCCTCTTCTTCTTCCACCCCCTCTTCCACTGTAAAATGGATCGTGAAAAAAGACCCAAAATCCGGCTCCATCATCACCGACGATCATTTGCGCGTGAAACTCGTTCCTGCCCCTTCTTCCTCTACCGACGAAAGCAAAAAATTAGAAGCCATTCATCCCGATGTCTTTGCCCTCGGCGACTGCGGCATCATCGAATCAACCAGCTACCCAGCCACAGCCCAAGTCGCCAGTCAAAAAGCCTTTTGGCTCTCCAAACAACTCAACCAGTCTTCGTCCCTCTCTGCGACCAAAAAGGGCTTCACGTACCGCGACTTGGGCACTCTCGCTTACATCGGGAACTGGAATGCCTTGTTCCAGGGAGGAGGCAAGTGGGGTGGGCGACTGCAGGGGTACGTGGCGTGGATTATCTGGCGGGGAGCGTACATCACGCGCACGGTGAGCTGGAGAAATAAAGTACTTGTGCCCGTGTATTGGGTGGTGAATTGGTTATTTGGGAGGGATATTAGTCGCTTTTAGGGTGTCTTGTTGGCGGTGTGTGGCGTGAGAAAGGGAGGGGAACATAGAGGAGACCGTTTGCTAGATATTTGTAATATAGACAGGGAGGGAATGGTCTTGTGTTATAGTTATGGACAAAACGGGGCTTGTCATACTATTACCTGATGCTTCATAGTCGATTTTTCAGATAACGACACCTGAAAGTAACTTCTCTTCACTAGTACCAAAATAACAAACGCATATCCAATCAGACCATAGCCAAACTAAGGTAAAAGAAGATATAAAAAAAGAATAAATCTAACATTGGGTATCCTGTTTATCCACGCCAAACCACACGTATATACAAAAAAAAAGAGAGCCCTAACACTTCACCTCCCCTTCCCCTGCTGCTGCCCCCCCTCCAAATACCCCAGCACATCCCCCGCCCTCTCGAGCCTCGCCCTCGTCTCCGGCAACCCCTTATTCAACGTTTGTAGACCCTGCACCGCCCTGTCCCAATTCCTCTCTACTTCGTCTCTCCTCTCCAACCCCTTGACGCCCACCAAAGCCTCCTCATCCAGCACCTGCGCTCTCCCCAGCAAATCCTGCCACGCGACCTCAACCTGCCTCTCCTCCTCCCCCCACCTCTGCACAAACCCCTCTGCCGCCGCTTTGCCCGTGCCCCTCCGATGCTGACTTATCCTCGCGACAAGCGCATCTCTCCTCGCCACCGCCGCACCCAGCTGCGCCCTGAGTTTCTCATCGAACGCCTCGAACTCTTCTTTCTCGACTAGCGACTCGTCCGCTGCTGCTGCTGCAGCACCGGAGATATCATCGCCATCAGACACGACGTCAATCCCGTTTATACTAATGTTTTGCCGCATGCCGTGCAGCACTTGCGCGACAAAGGCGTCGACGAGGGCTTCGACGTTGCGCCGGAGGTCGTCGGGCTCCTCGGCGTGACCGTTGGAAGCGGGGACCGGAGGGAGGTGCAGGTTTAGTTTTTGGGCGGCGGCTGCGCGCACGAGCGAGGTGAGGTAGGCTAGGTCCGAGGGGGATTGCAGTTCGATTTTGCGGTGTTGGGATTCCATTGTGTGAAAGCGCCGGTTGTAGTGCAAGGTAGGTAGGTGTGTTTTATTCAGAATGGTTGTGTGAAGCTCAGAGGACTGGGTGTGTAGCGGTGACTAGCTCTCTGTGACTTTTGAGTTTTGTCTTTTCCGACGACTTGGGCTCCGCTGTTGAGAACTGCCGGTGGTGATGGTGGTGGCCGTTGTACACTCGCCCGACCTTGTTTTGGTGTTTGTGTTGTTTGCGACGCGGAAACATGTGGCGAACAGAACGCGACTTTGCGGCGCCCGCTCTAATCGATAAGGCGCTATCGGGGCCGAGGTGTGGGGCCAGTGCACCCGCGCCTGTAGCACCGCGCGATAAGAGCATAGGGCAGAAGCAATGGGGACGTCAGTTAAGAATTTGGCTATGTGAATTCATTTTCGAGTATATATATATCTGTGTTGGTTCAAGAGGCGCCTGTTTAGCGGCGAGTAAAGCATTCCCAACCAACGCCGCAACCCAATCCCCTAGTGTACATCCCAAAACGCCCTGAACAGTGTCAAACGCCCTCCCAGCCCATATCGACATGACTTCAATACCGCGTCAGAAAAGTAGAGTGCCAAATCACGTATATGTCACAACCAAGCCCTTAATCGTGTTCAGCCCAAACCTCCCCCCCTGTGCCCTGGCGCCACCCTGCGGGGTACGACGCAGACACGGGCATGCAATGGGTCGGTTACGAAGGGAACATGTTCTTAATCTCCTCATCCGTGAGTATAATATCCTGGACGGGATCTTGGCGACACTCGAGGTCGTCAAAGTGGTAATCGGCGTACGAAGGGAGAAAGATCTCTGTACACACACTGTAGTTAGCATTGCACCCAAGTCGAGTCGAGTCGAGTCAAGTCACTTCAACACAAGCGCTCTTCTCCAATCCCAGAACAGCAAGTGATAGAGACAGCAAGTAAAATACGTACCCTGATTCCAATCGAATCCCTGGCTGGCCTTGACACAAGTAATCTGGAAAACCTCCGGTGTTAGCCGACTTGGTTTCCTCAAGACACAACCAACGCAAGCATAGTCAGGAGGAGAAAACATACCAAACGAGGACACTCCTCCTCGCCCACATTAATCACCGTGTGCTCGGCTTTTGAAAACGTCGCACTCATCAGGCTCTCCCTCCGCCGCATACCGCTCGCCGACTGCGGGCTGGGACTGCCGTTTCCCACGCTCCCATATCCACCGTACGAGAACCTATTCTCCGACGGTGTAAACTGATAGTTGCGGGAATTGTAGCTGGGGGTGCTGGGTGTGGAAGCCGACGACGACGACGAATCGACCGAGTTGCGAGTAGTAGCCGGGAGCTTGCCCTTGCGCCTGGGGATAGCAATGGCGTTGGAGGACGATGACGAAGACATGTTTTCCGAGCCCAATCTGATTTGAAAAAAAACACACACACTGTCGGTAGCAAAAATAAAAAGTGTGGAAAGGGGAATTTAGCAACAAAGACCGCTTTAACGTATACGGAGAATCATGGAAGAGGAGAAGGAAGAAGAGAGGTGCAAGCGGAGCGGCCTGGGTAAGGCGACGCAGCCTCGTGTCTGACTCCGCCAGCCATACAGCGATGAGACGTCGGGGCCGCCCAATCACAGCCGCCCACCTTGCTTCCGCCTGACGATCGGTCCGGGGAGGGGGGCGGGCGCATGGAATGTGACAGGCACCCGTGCTGCCCGCAGGACAGGTGCATGAGATGGTGCACACATCAGAAAAGCGGCATGCAGTCCAGCCTGGCCGTGCCTCTTTGGCTTTGGTTATCTCTTACCGACCTCTGTCTTTGCCGTTGCCGTTATCTGGTGGCCGGTACGGTACCAGCACGTTGCAGGGCATGATGTGGTCCGCTAGGTGACGTAGCGTCCGCGAGGCCCGTGGAGACAACACGGCCTGTTATCGGCCCATGACAGGCCACCAGCTGGTCGCTCTGCTATTCACCACCATCCAACACGTGTGCTAGCCTGAGATGCCAACGAGGGAAGGAACACGAGTAGCAGGAAGAGAGCCTCGCGGCTCAATCGCATTAAACAACAGCGCATTGTGAACTACGCTGGCCTAAACACCATCGTATTTCATATCGTACATTTGGATATCGCTCGCGCAATTAAAAAACAAACGAGATAAAAAAAAACACACATGAAAAAACCAGTCAAGTCGGTCCAGCCGAACCCCATAGTTCCCAGGTCCCCCGAGATTAACAAGGAAAAAACACCATTCGGGTACCCGGACTCCATTTGGTGCCATCCCACGAAGCGTGTGCAACATGCGTATTAGTAACGAAAGACTACGAATGGGTAGAAACGGAAAACTCGCAGAGACAGCAGTGTAGCTATCGATATGCCACCGTTTTCAAAAAAGAACCGGAACGCGAAACAAAACTGCAAGGCCTTCCACCAGGTTAGGGGCTGGCCATGACCGCCCAAGCTGACGATACGGCGCGACGCATCTTCACCATCGAGGGTATCCTCCAGAAAGAAAAAGAAGCGCCCAAGAGACTCCGAGACTCCGGCGCCGAGATGCTGATGGAAAGGTTCGTAGAGACAGGAAATGTCGTCCAAGGAGGACAAAAGGAGAGCGTAAGAATAGATGGTTTCAGGGGGCGTCAAACAGCGGGGAATACGTAGTGACAATCGGGGGTATCGTACATGGTTCGTGACGTTGTCGCGCGAGGAGAAGACGAATCTACCATCCCTTCTTCCGGGCGAAACGCTTGTTGAGAAGGACCAGAACCTTGCTGACGTTGAACTGGACGTACTCGAGGTCCAGGTCTTCTTGGTTGTCCTTTTGCATTTCCAGCAGATCATCCAGCTTGAGATCTAGCTCCAGAAGACCGCGGTTGCGGCCCTTGTAGTGCAGCGAAATGACAAAAGTGCCAGGCAGCGGGCTGGTGAAGTTGAAGTAAATGTTGGCTCTCCTATTCTCCGGAACATTGCTCTTCTGGATGACACCCTCGCGCTCGAGCTGCTGGTGAGTGAACTTGTAGGGGCCCAGGACCTGGTGCTTTTGCTGTTTCCTAGTCTTGCCCTCAGACTGGCTGCGGACGTTGTGAAGATACGACTTGTATGTGTCGAGTTGGCTGACCAGGAAGCTGTTGTGGTCGCGGATGGTACGGAAGACCTCCTCGAGCTTCCTCGTCTCCTCAATCACCTTGTCCTTCATCGAGCCGAGGTGGACCAACTCTTGTTCAACTTCATCTCGGAGCAGAGAGAAGCCGTCTTCCTTGTCAATGACGCCGGATTCTTGCAACTGGCTTAGCAGCTCCATGCTGCGAATGCCCTTCTTGACCATGACGGAATCGTTCTTTGTCGTGGCAGCCGCTTCGGCAATCCTGTCCAACCTCAACGGTCGTCGCGTGATGGACGAGTTTGCAGGCAGCGAACGAAGAATCATGACAAACGTCGACTTGGCCTCCATGAAGAAAATCTCCTCCTGGGTAATGTCGAGCGCCGCTGTGAGGTCGTCAAGAGGTGTCTCCCACTTGCTGAACAAGGGGAGATTGATGGCCCTGTTCTCCTTTCGCGGGAGCTGAGCAGGCGCCGGTCCCAGCTCTTGGAGAATGACGCCCAAGTGCGAGCTGTCTTCTTTTGCCTGTAAGATATTAGTATATAGACAGTAGGTGCACATTGTCTCGACTTACGAGTTCTGCCGCATGTCGCTCCAAGAGCGCATGCGTGGCGTACACTTCGTTAAGTGTAATGGACAGCTCAAGATCCTTCTTCGACAAAGCAACGTAGTTGTCCATCTCGAGCGTGTCGTAAAAGTCTTGGACTTCGCAGAGGTCAAGCAGAAACTTGTTGATACGCTCCTTGTTCTGGTGGATAAACGGCTGCAGCTTGGCCATGTACGGCTCTTTTGCGTACGAGGGCTTGTTTGCCAGATTCTGCAGCATCTTTGCAATGTATGTGAGTGTTCGCTTGGGGTTCTCTGCTGGGAGTACATCGATGAGCATGTATGATCTTGGCGTGACAATGGCAGGGTTGATGAAGCGCAGGAAAAAGAAACCACCAATAAGCGTGCAGATGGTCTGGTCCTGGGCGTCGGGGTACTTTCGTCTGGACAGACTTCGAATCTGCTTGCAAATCCAGCGGATGCCGTATGGCGTCTCCTCGAGGCCTTTGATAATGGTGGTGAGGAAATTGTTGGCAATCTCCATGAGCATGTTGATTCTGGGGGTAATGATGTTCTGGACCGTCTCGTTCTCAGCCGCCTCCTCGGCAGTGACTCCCTTGGGTAGGTCTGGGGGTAGTTTTCCCTGGAGCTCGAGCTCGGTCACCATTTTCTCGTACACCTTGAGCGGGTTAATTTCCAGGTCGAGATCCTTGAGCTCAATGAGCGAATTGATGCTGTCCTGCAAGACCACCTTGAGATAGCTCTGGCCCGGTCCTCTCCGGGTGTATGTGGTCATCATACGCGAGACGGGGGTGTTTGCGCGCAGAAGCGAACTATAGTCCGGGGTATTATCGAATTGATACGTGAGGACAGACTATGCATCTCGGTTAGTTTGTGATCTCCCGGGACAAGAAAAAAAATATGATTGCACAACCTACCTGAAACATGGTTAGCAGCAAATGCTCCTCTCGGCTCTCGTACTGGTTTCCGTAGATTGTGAACATGACGGTTTGTAGGAGCGCATCGATCTCGGCCATGGAGACGAGTCGACAGAGGTGCGCAATGTGCCGGGGTTCGGACTGGAGGAGGAACAGCAGATTGCCGTACTTTTGTGTCTTTTCGTCGTTGGGGAAGAAGCCTTCTTGGAGTTCGATGCCGTCTGCGAGGTGGTCTGCGACTTCATTTTGCTGCATGCAGTCAGTATCAAGCCGGGGTGGATGGGGCGCAGCGGTTAGCGGAGACGCACCTCTTCCAATGCCATGCGGTTCTGGATGAGCAGGGCTATCCGCGAGTCGAGATATCGCACGTCCTTTTCGAGAACAAAGTTCTTCTTGGACTGTGACGAAATCTTGGCCTTGAGTTCGCGCAGGACTTTCTGGGCTGGGGCAAGTTAGCACGGGGACATGGGACGAAAGACATGGCAAGTGACGGCGACGTACCTCGAGCCAGGTCGTCCTCAATCTCGAGCTCCTTTTCCTTTGCGGACATGGACAGGTACAGGGCCGTGACGGAGTAGCGCTTGGATTGGCGCACCGAGCGCGAGCCATCGTGGGACGACATGGTGTTCTGGCGCGAGACGGGGATGAAGGACGACGACGACGACGTCGAGGCGCGCGAGGGAGCATGCAGCATGGATACGGCCATGGTGAGCGTCGCCTGCGAGGGGGGCTATGGGGTGCGGGCAGGGCCAGAAAGGAGGGCGCGCGTGTTTGCGGCGCTAGCGAAATAGCAAAAGTGTCAGGGCAAAGGGGAGATTTTGTTTGTGCGCCACGTTGGAGGCAGGGCGTGGGCGGGCGTGTGCGGTGAATTGCAGCGGGAGGGCCCGTTGGGCGAGGGTGCGACAGTCGGGAGAGGGCGGTATTAATTACGAGGCGGTTGGGGCAGAGGAGGAGCGGCCGCTATCAGGAGAGAGCCGCCAGGTGGTTTGCGGGAGAGGTTGAGGGGAGCGGTGGGCGGCGGGCGAATGGCACGTCGTGGGCGCCAGGGACGCGACTGGTGCGGGGGAGCTCAGACGGTGAGTGGTGGGCAGCGAAGCAGCTGCGACATTCCAGAAGAGCGGCGCGATGCTGGGCCTGGGGCGTGCTCGGGCAGCGCGGGCGGGCGGGCGCGGCGGAGCTGGGCAGGGCAGAGCAGAGCTGAGCAGCGCAGCGGGCGGGCGGGCGAGGGAGCGAGTCTGTGGATGGGAGCGTGTGCAGGAGCGAGTGCGGGTGGGATGGCGGCGTATATTGCCAGGTCGAGGACGGCGGCGGGCAGAGGCTGATGTTTCAGTCGCTCGAGTCGGTATGGGCTAGCTGGTGAGAAGTGGGCCGGTGTGTGGAGAGCATGCAGGCAGGCCCAGGCGACGACGCGACGCGGCAACGAGCAGGGCGAGGGGCGCAACGACAACGGCGCGACGAGGTGCTTGCTTGTGCGGGCTGCCAATGTTGGATGTGTGCGTGTATGGGTGTGTGTGTGTGTGTGTGTGTCTTCTTCAAGGGGCCGGCCTCGTTGTGCGCAGCCAGCGCCAGGCCGCGTCTGAAACTCTGGTCACCCGCCGCCCAATTTCCCCTAAACCCTGGCCTTTGCAAGCGACGCCCTCGTTCCTGGCTAGCCCGCTAGCGACATGCCGACGACACCATCACCACCACCATCCACGCCTCCGCTGCGTGTGCGTGCTGCTTTGACTTTCCGTCGCCGCCCGTCAGCCGTCACCCAGGTGTGCCGACGTCTGTCCATGCATGCTGATGCCGACGCGCGTGTTGCTGAGACGGTGGATTCCTGCTGCTACTGCTGCTGCTGCTACTACTTCTACTACTACTACAACTACTACCACAACAACTCCAGCGCTGCTACGCCCGCCGATCCGTCTTATGCGCCTGCTGCCCTCCTGGCCCCAGGTTTATGCATTTATCTGAGGCACTGCCGGCTCGAAACATGGCTGCCCACACGCGCCCTGTTTGGGCGTGCTGCCCACGGCAATGCTGCGGCACCCACCGAGCACCTCGCCCAGCATGCTTGCAACCGCTGCCGCTGCATGCAAGGGCTGCCTGATGAACCGCCAACAGACCACCCCCCTCGGCCTCTGAGCCGGCGCACACAACCCAATTCTTCCTATCGCTCGCAAACATGCCGTCACTGATCTGCACCGCTGCACCCCCTTCGGTCCGACCAGCCTCCATCTTGCCATCTCGTCAAGGAGAAACGCGCCTGGCCGACTACACAAACACTATCCCTCTCCCACGCCGCACGTACCCCGCGCTCTCATGCCCGTCCGATGGCGCCACCGAATTGCGAGCAGCAGCACCACTGCCAAAAGCACAATGTGTCTATTCGTGTCGTTGCCGCAGCATGTCTCGCATACGCCCTGGCGTGCCTGCCTTGGCAATGCGCCCATTTCAGCACACAAAGCCCTCAAACATGGATCAGGTCTAGAGATAAACTCCAAGCACCACAAACCCGAACGCCGACCCAAGCGGCTCGACTCACTAAGCGCTATCCAGTAACATGCGCCGTGTCCTGCCCGACGCATGGGCAACCAAGTCGCTCCCCAAAAAAAATTCAAAGTGAACAAGACATGACGCCATGCGCGCAAAATAAAATAAAAACAAACGTGCTGCCAAACGGTGATCACATCAACTCCACACTTTGCCTGCTCGGTCACATTGGGCGCCTGCGCGCGCTGGGCAGCACAGTGAGCTGTGTGCCTGGGCCCGAGCGCCCAAAACGATGGCGATCATTGCGCCAAACTACTCCACTCTGCATCCCCAAGGGCGCCAACGAGTCAGTTTCGTCAACCCACCACGGCCGCAAGGAGCACATTTAGCCCGAAATAACTGCCTGCGTTAGCTTCCTTTTCAACTACAGCAACCACCCCAGGGAACGGTTCGGACGGCGGGTGCGTGGGATGCGCGTGACATGTCCACCGGGTAAAGCCATGGCCACGAGCACGAGTCCGAGATACAGGTAGGTAGGTACCTCTGTCAGTTGCGAGCAGCCCGTCTCTTCAAATCAACACGCCCATTCAGCCGCGCCAAAGCACCCATGTGCCCTTGCGTGTTCTGCTGGCCATGGACATCGTAAACAACACCCCCCCGTAAACCTTAGCATGGCCAAATCTCCCAGCCCACGGAGAGACTGTGACCGTGACGACACCACTCGGGCGCAGCATGGGTTGGCCTAGACAGTCCAATAGATTGAAACCACTTACACAAATACGGCAGCCTTCCACTCCTGGGCGGACAAAAAGCCCTTGAGCTCGGGTGCCGACGCAACCAGCTTTAGTTCCACACCAACGATAAGCACGATAACCACAAGACGCCCTAGCAGGCTGGGGACGATCGCAAACGCCATGAGGGGTACAACGAGTATTAGTGGGAACCACACGGCCGCCGAAGCCTGCTGTCCGCCCTCCTTGGCCGTGCTGAGAGTAGCTCCCTTTCGCCCAACCGCCACCAGGTCAGCGCCCCGCTCCAGGAACTGACTTTCTGCATAATCAATGGGTTCGTGCTCGTCCATCCATTCACGGTACCTTGCGATCTCGTCGGCCTGAGCTGGCACAAGCTTCCGTGATACCTCACTAAACGACGACAGCGCCTTGTCTGATTCGAGTTAGCAAACAATGGGCTAGTCACCCAGAATCGCACTCTGATCTCGTATTCTGCTACAATCCTTCACTCCCACAGACACAGACACAGACACAGACATAGACACAGACACAAGGATGGGCCATACTCACTATACTGTTCTAGTTTTTGGAAAATGCGACCCAAGAGTTCGGTTCTCTTGAAATGCAAATCCCCCCCGTACCGTGCATCGTTTCGCCTCGACGCAGGGTACGCATGTCCGGACGGGTCTTTGGGCGACGTCTGGGCTATGCAGCGGTCCAGATTGCGGAGCTCTTCCTCCAACTCACACATCTCGTCCTGCAGGTGCAGCAACACGCGATGATTCAGATGCTCAAACTTGCGGTACACAGGCACAATGTCCGCCCCCCGAGGAGCATCGTCTTGCGACGGGGCGCTGAGCTCGTTCGCCAGGAGCTCGTAGCCTGTCATGGGGTACTTGGCCTGACCAGGAGCCGGCGCGTGCTGCTGATAATGTGGTGGTTGCGACCCATGAGGTGAGAACGGCGGAGGCATCTGTTGGACCATGCTGTGCGGATATGCATGAGTGGCTTCTGGGGATTGATGTGGCGCATATCCAATGGCTAGTGGAGCCGGAAATGTGTGCATAGGCGACCAGCCCTGTGGCGGGTGGGCTGTTGCACCGCCAACCACCGACGGCGAGGCAGAGTAGGCCTGAGGACTGTACATGGGCGCCGGAGGGTACGGCTGGGCAGGCGTTCCTGGCCCGAACTGGAACTGCTTCTGCGGTCTTGGATTCTTCAATATGTGGTTCGCGAGCTCGCGCTCTTGTTGCTTAAGACGTCGGACGTGAGGATCACTCCCGCGTGACGATGTGGATTGTGGCCGGGGTGGGGAGGTCTTGGTTTCTACCTTGGGCGACTCATTGCTCTCTTTTGTCTCTTCCTCGCCTTCCGTCTCACTGCCTTCGCTCTCTGCGCTTTGGTTCACTGTCTCGTCGTCGTCGTCCGCGGGCCCGTGTACAAAGCTGCTGGCATACAGCGGCTTCTTGAACTTGCGAAACTCCTGATGGGGCAGATGAGGCGCCGGTGCACTGCTTTGTTGTGCCGAGGCCTGTAACGTGATGTTTGATCCATTGGCGTTCTGTGAATCCGTCGTCACTGACGACAAAGGAAGAGAAGCACTACTCGAGAGCCCCATAGCCTGGGAGCCCTCTAATACCGAACTCTCGTCGTTACTCTCCGACTGGAGATACTTGAAGACTTCTGATTCCGGAGCCGCATTCATCATCGAACTCTGCATCGCAAGCCGCTGTCTCTCTCCAAACGTCTCATACTGATATGTGTAATCGTGGTCTTCACGAGACTTCTGCGTGACGGTTGAATTGCTGCCGCTCGACGAAGCACTCAACTGCTGCGACACGCTCGAGGCCGATGAAGGTTCAGACAGCTGTGCCAGTTTCCCTCCATGACGGTGCTGCGAGGAGCTGTGTTTCCGTTGGGCACGTATGCGACTCACGGTACTGTCGTCAGTGTGTCGCCGGCGAAGCGCTCTCGGTTGGCCCGACGAACTGATAATCGAGCTGCCGCGACGTCTGGATTGCATGGTGGTCTTTCTCTCTCGTATCTGGCCCAGTCGGGGAATATATCCCACCGTACTCCCTTCGTCGTCGACGTCCTCGTGCCCACTTTGCGAGAGCCCGGGTACTATTTCCGCGTGGTGCGAGTCTCGTCTCAGCAGTTTCTTCAGCGTCTTTCGAGGTGCTTTGTTAGTTTTCTTATCGCCTTCATTCAGGTCTTCGCTGTAGGATGGCTGCGGCGGAGAGGCTGAGCGCGGGGAACTCTTGGTGCCCGAAGTGGTCCGGGATGGCCTGCGTCGAGCAGCAGTAGTAGTCGTGTGGGGTGCACTAGCAGCAGTAGCCACACCGACTTGTTTTTCCTGGAGACTGTCGAAGTGATATTGTGGATCGTCGTCCGTGGTACTGAGAGTAGGGTTACGACGCCGTGAGGGGGACTGGGCGCCCTCAGACGACGATGACGAGGCGCGGTCCGACTGCAAACACAGCACAAGTCAGGTCAGTTCTCGATTTGCCAGTCGAGATGTCGGATCTTCGACAGAGGCACAAGTTTCATTATCAACGCACCATGCTATGTAGTGCTTGCGGAGGGGCTCGGCTGCAATCAGCTGAAAGCCTACGCTTGTGCGTGTAAATGTATCTGATATTGGCGGTAATGGCCGGATGAGCAGACGCCTGCAGCAGCAGAGGAAATGGCACAGTGGTTAGTCAAGCAGCGTGCACCTCGTCGCATGCTGAAGCGGATCGATCAGTAGCCCGCGTCGTGTGACGATAAGGACTCAGAGTGGTAAACTAAGCAAACCGTCTGTGTAGTGGTACGGTTGGACGCCTGCGGCTGGTAGCAGCTAATGTACGCGCCATGACCATGGCAGATAAGTGAAAAAAGATGGGAGAACGAGAAACGAAAAAAAATATCGGAGTATGAGCTGGTCGGGTCACCGCCTTGCAAACACATACAGGTCAAAGTACGTTGGGGACGTCACTCCGGCGTGGACGGAAGTGCGCGGTGCTGCCCAATGAAATAAGATAGCGGCCGTTCAAGCGACGCCTTTTCCCCACCACGTGGGCCCCATTGCCCGAAGCCCGTTTCTATTCACTTCGACACTCTCCTCTCCTCGCTCAATCCATCGCCATGCATTCCCCCCACTGCGCCTATTCCGCCGGGTCCAGCCACTTAAAGCAAGGAGTTCCCATCCGCCGCGTCTTCGCCTCTGGCGCACCCAAGCGACCAGGCCTGCAGCGAGTGCCCCAAGGCCACGTCAACCGATAACTCTCGCACAGCAAACGCAATTGTGTGGTTCTGCCCTAGTCGGTAACCCTAGCAACTTTTTGCTCCCCGCTTCCGCGCTGGGGATCCCAGCGACCCCAATGTTCGAGAGCTCCACGCTTCAAACCTTTTGTGATTACGTTTGCAGTCTCGCATGTGCTATGGCGAGCAGAATGCTGATGGCAGGAAAAAAGGGGTCCTTTCTTGCATCGTTTCAATTGTGTGAAAAGAGAGATTAATTGCACCGCGGATGTGTAGACCGAGGTAGAGGGCATCTTGGGGGCCGGTTTCATTACATGAGCTGGAATGATGGCGGCTCTATTCTTATCTCGTTGTCCATGTTCGCGCCCTGTGGCTTGGCTGTGGCGTGAAGAAGAAACGCTGCTTGACCGGGGGGAGACAGCCGCATAGTCCCATGTCTATTTGCCTATATTCGACTCGACTTGAACCGAGTACTGCCATTTCTCCTATGCCAATGTCAGGTTTCACCTTGGTCGTGCTTTGATTGTGTTCGTCTTAATTGTCTAGGCAGTACCAATATCAGAGTCAGACGCACCGTGGAGCCAGCACGATGCCAAGTAGTCAACAGATATAACGTTTCTTCCACAAATCACCCAAGCACCTTGCCTCTCAACGTCGTCCGCTGCAACACCTCATCCCTCTCCAGCCCATCCCTCCTCACCTCGCCCTTCTTCCCACCCACCCTCATCCGCCTATTACTCTCAATCCCCACGCCCTCTCCCCATCCCCAATTCTCCTCGACCCATGTCACCGGCCACAGCAGCCACGTGCCCAGCAGACAAAACAGCGTCGCCCACGCCTGCCAGACCCAGATCAGCATCCAGCCTCCGGGTGCGATGAACCGTATCCACTGGTCCACCTGGTAGAGATCATCCTGCTTCTCAATGTAGTATTTCCCCATCGCCGGCGAGTGCCGCAGATTGAGCACCGTCGTCAGGCGCACAGGCGCATAGTAGAACGGCACGGCCCAGATGCGGAAGATTTGGAAAATCGTCACGTAGAGTATTAGATTGGCTTCGTCGAAGGCTGTTTCATTACCGTCAGTCTCTCTTATGCCAATGTATAAAAAGTATGGGGCTTGCAAACGTACCCACACTTTGCACCGTGAGGTCAATCCTCGGACTCATGATCTTGTACCAGCGGTATGTCGCGTCGACGAGCCACCGCGAATTTTGCCAGCTCCATGTGCGGCAGAAGGGGTGCGAGAACTCCGCGTCGGGAGTGAAGTATTTTTCGATTGTGGCGTGTTGTAGAGAGGGCGGTGATTGCGTGAGGAGGTGGATCACACCAGGAATCTCTTTGACTGGTGACACTGCGTTAGCGGCAATGGCAGACAGGTGAACTGGGACCAACCTGGGTCTTCCATCCTGTCGATGATAGGTTCAAAGAATGTGTGCAAGCTACTTAGAGGTGGAGAGACAGTAGCTTTATGGACGCGGAACCTTCGGCGTGCTTTTCGCATGTGAAGACGCGTTGATATGACGTCACGTCAACTATGGCTTCACGTCAATACACCAGTACACAACATTCTAATCAAGTTTATGCAGCCGTAGATTTGATTTCATTACATCAATTGTAGCCATTAAGATACTCATATAGCTAAGTGGATGATCCAGTCATCTGTTTTAAACCTTCAACCGCCTATTGAGACCTGTACTGTTGGATCTCGGCCTCAGAGATCTGCCTCAGCTTATTCACGTTTGGCGCCTGTCCAGTCGCAACACCCTTTGCAAGCTCAACAAGCCCGCCAATCTGAGTCCTCTTTGAGATGGCGTACTGGGCAGTGCTGGCCTTGACGCGGATGATGCCAATGCGTGGGTCTTCTGGGCCACCATCGTGCTTGCCATCACCGAGGTCTCCAATCCAGGCCTTGAGCGCTGGCGAGTAGTGCTTGCGGACAACCTCGCGGTCCGTCTCAATGGACGCATGGCCAGAGATGGATGCCCACTCGCCCGAGTTGTTGATGAAGCCAATGTTGACTGATGCGTGCTCCTTCAGATCGTCCGTCTTGCCAGACTCAGTGTTGGTGTGGAAGAGGAGATCGAAGCCATGTCCTTCCTGATGTTTGTTAGCAGCGTTAGAGCAACATCATTGACTGCTGCTTACCTTGGCAGCAAGAGCCATTGCTCTTGAAGCCAACAGATCGCTGTCTGCAACCTGTGTGGTCATGAGGCAGAACTTGGTCTTGTCGATGAAGTTGAACAGGTCCTCAGCCTTCTCCTTCAAGGAAGGCTCCTCGAGGTTCTTCTGAGTATAAGGATCGGCAGTCTTGGAGCCGGTATCCGTATTGCTGAAGCCAGACATATCGATGGCAGTTTTGGAGAATACGCGTTGTGAGGTGGGTGGTTTCTGTAGCTGCAAGGAAGGCGTCAGCTTCTGTGCACACAACGCTCGTGGGGATCCTCGTGCAACCGCTGCGGCAGGACGGTGAAGAAGACGAGATGAAAGCATACCTTCGTTGGGAATTGTTGGGAGCAGGCAGTGTAGTGTGGAAGAGGTTCAGCAGCTCGCAAGACTATGTAGTGACAACGCTGTAGTGACGTCACCTGGTCTAGTCGCGTTTGACCACCCCGCTGCTATGTGGAGAGCTACGATGAGACAGTTAACCGGTCTGCGCTTGTGAGCGGTTCTGGGCTTGCTCGAAGGATTAATGGTTGCGTCATGTTCCTTAGTCATGGCTCAGGTACCACAATGTGGCAGTCCAAAAAAGGAACGCTGGCTTGAACATCACGCCGCCAGTGATCATTTCGACCAATTTAGCGCAAATTCAAGAACATTACATAGTGATATTGACCATCTAGACCTAGCGTGCGTCTAGAAGCAAAATATCGTACCCCACGCCGTGACCCCGTCCAATGCCATGCTGGTATCCCGTAAACAACAGCGGAGAATGTACCGACCCCAAGCTAAAAATGAAGAAGCGGGCTAGATCCTAGACTATGCAGATGTCCCGGATGTGTCACCCTGAATTTTGAGGGACTAGTGCCCTAATGACAGGCGGCACGTCGAATGCTCTATGCGTCGGCGGGAGCCTCCTTGTCCTCGAGCGATGCCTTCTTGAGCTCGGCGGCAGCATCAGCGGCAGCGTCCTTCTCTTGGGCCAGCTCAGCCTCTGCGGATGCGTTGCCATTGACTGCCTGGTTCTTCTGAGCAGGCTTGCGGGCAGTGTCAGTGCTGCCGTTCGCGTCTTCCTCGGCCTCCTCAGCCTCAAGACGCTCAATCTCCTTTTGTGCCTTGGCGATGTTCTGGCGTCTATGTTAGTGCTGTGATGACATTGCAGCTTGCAATCAAACTCACCTCCTTGGTCTTGCGGTCTTGGTCCTCCTTCCAGTGCGCGAGCTTGGCCTTGAGCTTCTCGACAGTAGCAGGGACATCTTCCTGGCTCGAGGGAGCCTCAACGCCAACCTTGGCCAGCTCCTCAATGATACCGATGTTGAGGTTGAACTTGGCGGGAGCAGTGCTAGCACTGCCCTTCTTACCCTTCTTGCCCTTCTTTCCACCAGTACCGATAAAGTAGTTCTCCTCCTCGGTGTCCTTCTTGGAAATGCGCGTACCCTTCAGACCGGACTCGTCGACAGTGCGTTGAGCAGAAGCAGCAAACTTGCTGGTCGAGGTGGTCTCCTTGGGTGGGAGGGCAGATGGATCGAAGTGACGGATCAGGCCTTCAGCAGCGATGATTTCATCACCATAGGCGGGTGTGCTGGCCTCTTCAAGACGCTTGCTGGCAGCCTCCTTGCGCTTGCTGGCAACGTACTGGAGTTGTTCCTGACGTCTCTTCTCGAAGCGAATCTTGCGGGCCTCGGCCTCGTACGTCTTGTATGCACGCAGCTGCTGGAAGTAGTTGTCCTTGAGATCCTTTCGTGCCTGGTACTTCTCCTGCTGCTCAGCACGCGCCTTGTCCGTCTGCTCGCGGAGCGTCCTCAGGTTCTTGAAGGCCTCGTCCTGCTCGGCCTTGAGAGCGTCCAATTCAGTCTGGAGCGCAGTGTACTTGTCGCTGAGGGCCTTGTTCTCGGGGTCGTCCAGCAGCTTCTTCTGCTCCGCAATCTGGGCCTTGATGTCGTCAATCTTCTTCTGCTGGGCCTCGAAGCCAGAGAAGTTCTTGCGGGCCTTGTTGAGAGCGCTGATCTCGGCCAGGGCCTTCTTCTCGTCCACCAGCTTCATCATGCCACCGTCGACCTGCTTCTGCAGGCGCGCGATTTCCTGGTCAACCTCCTCGACAGACTTGTAGTTGGACTTGCCCTTGGCAGTCTTCAGCTCGTTTAGCTGCTGCTTGAGCTGCTCGTCGAGCTTCTTGATCTTCTCGAAAATGGCATTGCGGCCGGACTTGTTTCCTTGCTGTGTCTGGCGGATGGCGTTGAGCTCAGTCTTGAGCTCCTGCTGGCGTTTGGCATTGGGCGAGTCCTTGTTGTTCGGCTTGGCAAGGTCGAGCTTTGCCTTGCAGGCGTTCTAGCGATGGTTAGTACAGGTTTGCCAGACCCTTATGTCTGCATGTGACGCAGGTACCCGTCGTTTCAACTGTCAACGGACGTTTACTCACCAGCTTCTCCTGGGCTGCAGCGTGTTCCTTCTCGGCCTTGGCGAGGGCCTCCTTGTACTTCTCCTCGTCGGGCTTCTCGGGCTTGACGATCTGCTGCTTGCCTTGAGGAGCAGAGCCATTGGCGGAGGCCTTTTGGGCGGCGGGAGGAGTTGCGACGTCGGCCATGTTCGCTGGGCAGTCAATTGGATTGAGGAGCTGACTGGGGGAATGCGACGGTAGAGGAGACACAGGTTGCGGTGACCGCCAAAGGCTAAGGGTGGGCAGTGGGAGCGGTGGGGAGGACAACTATTAAAATCGAGGGTCTCGAGGGAACCACGGCATGCTGGCAACTTTTCCCGAATTTTAGCGGACGGGCTAGTGCCGCGTTCTCCATCCAACGAACATATTCATCGGGGGCCGCGAACCTCACCCATCCAAATAGAAAATGGCGGAGCAGTCCCGGGGCAGTGTCCCCGTCCTGCTGCTAAAAACAAAGTCGGCGCCCGTGGACACCTACGAAGAGCTCTTCCTTGCCCTCGACAATGGCCGCTACGCTCCTGTTTTCGTGCCGGTCCTCGAGCACAGGTTCAAGCGAGATGCCCTGCGGGAGGTGCGCCAGCATGTCACCAGCCGAGGCTTGGTCCCAACATCAAAGCATGGTCTCGCGACATACGGTGCCCTTATTTTTACCTCGCAGCGGGCCGTCGAGGCGTTCGCTGAGGTTGTGGAGGAAATTCGTCGAGAGAGAACCCACCAAGTCGACGACCTGCTTCCAGAGAGCCTGCCCCTGTACGTCGTAGGCCCAGCTACTGCGCGCGGACTGCGAGCACTAGGACTCAAATGTCCGATCCTAGGTGAAGAAACCGGAAATGGCGAAGCCTTGGCTGGCTTTATCCTGCAACATTATAACGACATGTATCCAGATACCCCCAATCCGCCTGTCCTGTTCATGGTCGGAGACAAGAGAAGGGACATCATACCAAAGACGCTCCAGTCAGAGCAGCTAGACGCCCAAAAGAGGGCCAGAGTAGATGAATTGGTTATATACGAGACCGGAGAGATGCAGTCTTTCAAAGAGAACTTTTCCACGATATGGAGGAGCAACGCCGAAAGAGGCCTAAACCGTCAATGGGTTGTTGTATTTTCCCCAACTGGATGCCAGGCGATGCTTGAGAGCTTGGATCTCTTGGACACTGAGACTGGTAGGGCAAAGGTATCTACGGATCAGAGGGACATATTTATTGCCACCATCGGCCCGACTACTCGCGACTATCTCATACAAGAGTTTGGCTTTACTCCCGATGTATGCGCAGCAAAGCCGACTCCGGAAGGTGTTGCAGATGGTATTAGAGTCTTTTTGGAAAAGCATGGTTGAAAGGAGTAGAGAAGGCTGTTAGTAAGTGTATAGCAGGACGTACCTCAAGTAGCCTGTTTTCTATATTTCGTCAGAGGCGTCACAGACTATGCTTGGTCTAGACAATCACAAAAACAAATACCTAAACCCAGCCTTCTTATGATGAGCGTGGCGATTGGTCACACCTTTGCTCTGGTAACTTTCGCTGCACGTGCCGTCCTGACGCGTTGATGTCCCATTGACGTCACTACGCGACGCGACTGTCGCAAGTACAAACTCCTGGCGCAACCATCTATTCGTCTCTTTCTTTCTCAGATATCTATCCAATTCTTAGAGGAATTGAACAACTCTCCCAATTAAACCATATCCACGAACATGACAGAGACACGCTCTTCTACACACAAGTCAAGCAGCGATGCTGCAGCTGGTACCAAGAGGAAGCCTGAAGTTCAGCCCTCCCCCAAGCGCGAGACAAAAGCAGCGAAAAAGCAGACTACTATTGAGGATACAATGGCACCAAGTAAAGAAACGGACGAGGATATGAAAGACGGCTCGGACGATGGCGGGCCTGTGAAGGAAGCAAACGAATCCGAAGAGAAGGTCGAACAGGGCAAACAGGAGAACGAGTCGGGCAGTGCCACAAAGGACTCTGCTGCCGACGGGCAAGGTGCGATCGAGGAGTCGTCGCAGCGTGAGAAGGAAATTCCCTCGAATATTCTTGAGAAGGGCGTCATCTACTTCTTCACCCGCAATCGCGTTGGCATTGAGGAATCCGAAAGTGTGGGTGATCTTCAGCGCACATTCTTCGTCCTTCGTCCTATGCCAGTTGGTGCCAAACTCGGTGACGGCCCACTCGCGGACAACAACAACAATCGTTTGTTTGCGCTCCCTAAGAAGGTTTTTCCAAAGTCGCACAACGACCGCTTCATGGCTTTTGTGGAGAAGGCAAATGTTACCATCAAAGAGCTCAAGGAGAGCTTTTTCAGTGGAGAAGAGTATAGTACGAAGACACAGGGCACTCGACGGATTGAACCTGTTGCTCCAGTGGCCGAGGGTGTATACGCTATCACACGCACTGAAGATCGTACAAGTCATCTCGTGTATTCGATCACTATTCCCTCGGAACTTGGAGAGGTGCAGGACGATCTGGGCATCAGGGATCAGGGCAGCTTCATCATCAGCGTCAAGAATCCCGAGCGCAGTGGGCCTGCCCAGGCTCAGCTCCCTCAAAAGCCTGATTTCCCGAAAGAGTAAGTGGGTGCGATAGCAGGAGAACACCGCATGCTGATTCTGGACAGAATGATTGAAGAATTTCGTGGCTTGGCTTGGGTTGAGGCGAAGCCAAAGTATCTCGATTATGAGTATTGTCAAATCCTTCTTATTGGTGAAAAGGTGGATTCGGGTGTCGAACCTACAACGAAGGATCAGAAGCATGACAAGGAGACGCCTCTGGAGGAGATTGAAAAGTTGGAGCACGAAGACGAACTCCGCGTCAAGCACCTCCACGGTAAGATCTGAAATTGACTTTGCCGACGAGGGCGCTAATCAATCACCAGGTGACGACTCTATTTACGATGATCTCAAAATCAGCAAGAAAGAGTACCCTGAGGTCTCTACCACGTGGTGAGCTTGCAGACTTGAAGATACTTTCTTGTCAATCACATATTCTCAATGTCTACTGGAAGTTACAGGTAACTGGCGTTCAAAAGGTACGGGACATATTGGGTAAGCCTAAAGATGTGGCGGGTTCAACTTGAGCGTATGCATGGGCTCCGATTTTGCTAGCAGAGGACTTAGGTCGATGAGTTTTCGCACAAGGAATTCAACACATGGAATGAAAGCAACATCTAATAAGATTCTGTGCCATCTGCCTCGAGTGTGTAGCTGATGCTGTGTAGTCACTCGTCTCTTCCCCTTCATCGTTCACCACTCATGTCATGTTAAAAGGAAGCGTGAATTTGAACTTGATATACCCTGCCGTACTAAGCCCATATATAGCCTCCTTCATCCAAGCTGCTTCTCTTCAACTCCCACACTTAAACTTATACAAAAACTTTCCGAGCTTCAACATATCCACAGCCATGTTCTCATCAGTCCCGTCCATCGTTGACGAGTACAGCTCTATCAGTTGGCCAATTCAATCAATTGCGATGCTTAACGATCTCGAATTGTCGGAGCCTGGACATCTGCTCCTGGACCGTGCGAATGCCGAGTTTGGACTCGTCCGCCTAACTAGCCCTGGTGTTGCCGCGATGATGTCGTTTCCAGATACTGAAGAGCCCATATTTTCCAGGCTTCCAGTGTGCGTGCAATCTGCACTCGCTTCAACAACACATGCAAGAAAGTCAGCGTCTTGCAGGATTTTCAGATTGACCTGAACTTCGAGGCGAGTGCTGACGCAAGGGACTTTGTGGACAAGATCAGACGACTTGCATTCGAGACTGGCAATCTTCAGTTCGAAGTTCACGAGGCTGTTTCGTACGTATCATTTCGATTATGCCAATCCGTGCAATACTGAGACAAATACATAGCAATACTGTCTTCGCACGTCCTGAGTTCAGTATGGAGAGAGAAGGATACATCGAACAAGAGCATTCATCTTGGATGTCTGTCTCCCATGATAACACGTCAGAATGGGCCCGGTAAGTAGCTCGCACGGTGTTGCTGGACAACTGGCTGACGATCGCAGCATCTTCGAGACTGGCAAATGCTCCGACTTCACGATTGTTGCTGGCGAGGGACGATTCCCAGTCCACCGTGTCTTGTAGGTGTAAGAGCTTTCGTCCCCTGATGTTGCTGACTCAAACATTAGGTTGAGTACGCGATCACAATACTTCAACGCCGTCTGTAATGGAAGCTTCGCTGTAAGAGACCTATGGACTTCAAATCAGGCGCTGATTGTAACTGACATTCCCAAGGAAACTGAGAAGCGCTCCATTGAACTACTCGAGAGATACTTGACTGTGCGTACGATGCTCCAAGAGTTATACGAGGTGTACAATCCAACCACGGGATCAATCTTTACGAGCTTTGCCCTCCGATGCATGGAAGAGAAATGGGCTATCATAGATGGACTGTTTGAGCTTTTTATTGCCTGCGACAAGGCCAGTTTTCCCTATGCTTTGTACAGTGCATAACTCTGACAATGTACGTAGTACAACCTCGAATCGATCAAGCAAAAGGCAGCCAAAACAATCATTGATCGCCTTCCATTCGTTCACGATCCTCTATGCATTGTTATATGCGCTTCAACCATATATGACAATCTTTACACAGAGGTCGATTATGGTCTCCGCAATGCGATCATCCAGCAATTACATATTCGCTTGCCTGAGATCATGGAAGATGGGGAGGCATGGAAGAAGTACTTGGAAAACGACGTCTTGGTCAAGGCGCTGCACTCATATGAGTGTGAGATGCGGGGTTCTGAGAGATCTTTCGGAATGTTCACGCCACCGGCTACTCCAAAGAAAAAATGAGTTGGTGTCTCCGTGGCTCGGCTGCTATGCTCGGTGGTGTTTTCAGGCAGGAGGTTCTTTTCATCGAGTATCTCACAGAGCTACAAGGAGGCAGCCTCTAAAGTAAAAGTCATGATTCAGGCGAGTTAATTTGACAGGTTTGTCTAGGGAATGCTAGAAAGTTTCTCAAAGTATGATGTGCAAGGCTGTTGGTAGACCAGGAGACACGAACACGTGCAGCCGCGTCGCGCCAGAAGCTCGGCGTAGAGCTCTCGCCTCCGCGTCACCCCACGGCATGTGAGACGACCCCTCCACGCGTCGTCACCTATTCAATGGCCCCTGATGTAGCCTCCATGACCTCGACGCCAACCACCCCCGCTCTCAAAAACTCTCAAAAGCCACCCTCAGGCTCCAACGTCCTCGAAGTTGTCCTTGGCTCGCTGCTTATCAAGCCCTGGTACCCGTCCTTCTACCCAGAAGAATTGGTAGGACGGCGTGTCGAGCGGCTTTACGTGTGCCAGTGGTGCTTCAAATACAGCAAGGAGCTCGTTGGCTTCTTGGGCCATCTGGTGCGCCTTAGTTCATGAAGAAAAAGACGGATTACGCTGATGCCCTCCAGAAAGCATGTCCGCTTCGCAACACTCCACCCCCCGGCGTGAATGTCTACACGAAAGACAATTACTCGCTCTATGAGATCGATGGAGAGAAGAACAAGCTGTACGCTCAGAACCTGTCGCTCTTTGCGAAGCTCTTTCTCGATACCAAATCGGTCTTCTACGACGTGACGACCTTCTTGTATTATCTCTTAGTCGCGCACGATCCCACGCCGTCCATACCCAACACCAATTTTGATGATGAGACAACATCAGGCCGAGTTGGTGCGCAGGGGCAGGTCGTCGGCTTCTTCAGTAAAGAGAAAATGAGCTGGGATAACAACAACCTGGCATGTATATTAGTCTTCCCACCGTGGCAGAAGCAGGGACTAGGACAGTTGTTAATGGGTGCAAGTTATGAGATGAGTAGACGGGAAGAGAGGCTGGGTGGCCCCGAGAAGCGTAAGCCATTTCTTGACCTTGCTAACTCTGTGTTGTTCTAACCCCACAACAGCATTATCGGATCTCGGCCGCATTGCTTACAACCATTACTGGTCGCAAACGCTTGCCCGCACCCTCCTCTCATGTCCGTCAAAGAAGACACTTACTGTGCAAGAACTCCGCGAAAAGACATACATTGTACCGGAGGACATCATTGCAACTTTACAGATGATGGACGTCCTCGAACAAAGGAAGAAAGGGGGCGCAGATGCAGTGATCAACAAGGCAAAGGTCAGGGCGTGGGCAGATGCACACAAGGTAGATATCAAGAGCTGTCCAGTGGATCCTGAAGCGTTCATTCCACGGGAGGTAAGCAGGGGCGGCAGTGAAGAATCTTGATGCTTCGCAACAAAGAAGATAGATGTGCACGCATATGATACCCGGACCTCGTTGGTCCTATCAAGTTCCAATGTAGTGTTATGAAGACACTTGTCTGAAGTTTCTTGTGAGAGACTAGATCAACATATCTACGGTGTCCCATTTCCCAGGCTTTGTTCTGTTGTTCCATGCCAAGGGGTCAGCATGCAATCTTCTCCCTCTTGAATTGTGCAGCCGTTATGAAACAGAAAAAAATCCCGTCATACGTGTTTCCTCCTGCTTACACTCAAGATAATTGTAAATGGAGTTGATGGATGCTTCGTCGTGTATAGGCCCTAGTCCACTTAGCGCGACACGTGAGCACCCGTTTTCATGAACGCGTCGCGTCTTCCAACTGCCTATGCACTCGTATTGCTAGACACTTTTAAGATGGGCGGCGCAACCCAGCAACGGGATTTCCACCACCCGTATCAGCCCTATGATATCCAAAATGAGTTCATGAGCGCTGTGTACGAATGTCTAGAAAATGGTCAAGTGGGCATTTTTGAGTCGCCGACCGGGACAGGCAAGTCACTGAGTCTGATCTGCGGCTCCTTGACATGGTTAAGAGACCATAAAAGAAGGACTTTCGAAGAGGGATTTGCCAATGATTTGGGGAGCAGTGAGGAGCCCTCATGGATCGTTGAGCATGCAAGGAAGCAGCGCAGGCAAGAAGCACTTTGTCGCAAACAAGAGTTGAACGAACGCATTGCAAAGATTAAAGCGAAGGAGAAGCGTGCCAAAGAGCGCTACGAGAGCAGTGAGCAGGGCTACAAGAGACAGAAGATTGCATCAAGCGAAGCGACCAATGAGGACGAAGCGCAATTCGCCCTTGATGACTACGAAAGCGATGAAGAGTCTCGCAAGTGGACAAGAGCCGGCGCCTTTAATGAGTCTGGACTATCAGCAGAGACCCAGGCCTTGATGGCATCACTGGGATACGCTGATGATGCTCCAAAGGACGATGATGAGGAGATTCCCGATGAAACGAAAATCTTCTTCTGCTCCCGGACGCATTCCCAGCTGACACAGTTCTCGAGTGAGTTGGGACGGGTTAAGATGCCGCCTGCTATTACTCCCGATGGCGATACCGAGGGCAGCGGCATAGATGTACTCGTGGAGGACGTCAAGCACCTCACACTCGGATCAAGGAAGAATCTCTGCATCAACGAAAAAGTCAACAAGCTTGGAAGCGCCACTGCTATCAACGAGCGATGCTTAGAGCTGCAACAAAACAGCAGTACCGAGAGTCGATGTCCTCATATGCCGAGTAAGGAACATCAGCCTCTAGTTAACGATTTTCGTGATCATGCGCTAGCGAAGATCAGAGACATCGAGGATCTGGGGAAGCTGGGCAAGAAGCTGGGCGTATGTCCTTATTATGCCTCAAGACCGGCGACAAAGTACTGTGAGGTGAGCAAAAATTCTCAGCGTCTCGACAAGTAATATCCATGTACTTACGATCCTAGATTGTGACATTGCCATACCCACTGCTCCTACAACGTACCGCTCGCGAGGCACTTGGCCTGTCACTCAAGGATCACGTCGTCATAATCGACGAAGCACACAACTTGATGGATGCCATTGCAGGCATATACTCTGTTTCCGTGACGTTCAGTCAAGTCCAACAAGCGCGTGCCCAACTTACGGCTTACCTTCAACGATTCCGCAACAAGCTCAAGGGGAAGAACCGAGTTTATGTTGCTCAAATAGTAAGGATACTGGATTCCATCGTTGCGTATTTGCATGGAATTGAGGCTGAACCAAAAGCGACTGACGGTCTGGTCGACATGGTGTCTATTATGTCTGGAAAAGGTGTCGATCAGATCAATGTTTTCAAGCTCAACACATACCTCCAAGAGAGCAGGCTCGCTCGGAAGGTGGATGGATATACCGCTTACACCGAGCAAACAGACAACGAATCAAAAAAACCAATAGCCAAGAAGGGACCCCGCCATAACGTCCCCGTGTTAATGCATGTACAAGCTTTCCTACTCTCTTTGATGAACCCGTCTGACGAAGGCCGGTTTTTCTACTCAAAGGAGGATGGCGTAACGACACTGCGGTATCTGCTTCTTGACCCGACATTTCATTTCAAAGATATCGTTGAAGAGGCGAGAGCCGTGGTACTAGCAGGTGGTACCATGTCCCCAATGAGCGACTACGAGCGGCATCTGCTGTCGTATCTCGAGCCCTCCAAAATCACGACCTTGTCCTGCGGGCACGTCATACCACCTTCGAATCTTCTTGCTATACCCGTTGTTCGAGCTGGGAGCGGTGCCGAGTTCGATTTTACGTTCGAAAACCGCAATAAAGAGAAGACGATGGTCGATCTTGGAGCTGCTATCTCGTCATTCACACGAGACATACCCGATGGCGTGGTAGTATTTTTCCCAAGTTACTCGTATCTAGATACATGTATCGCAGCTTGGAAGCGCCTGAGGCCAACAAACTCCAACAAAACCTTATGGGACGACTTTAATCACAAAAAGCCGATTTTTCTGGAGCAGCGCAGCCAGCAACAGACTCCAGACCCATCCCCTGCAGCCAAAGATGCAGCTGTCGATTCAGTCCTCAATGCTTACAGTATGGCCATCGCATCTGGAAACGGCCGTGGTGCACTGCTCTTCGCCGTTATTGGCGGGACACTGTCTGAAGGCATCAACTTCAGCGACGCACTCGGTCGCGGCGTAGTTGTTGTGGGTCTTCCGTTCCCCAATTCACACTCAGCGGAGTGGAAAGCAAAGATGCAATACATCGCAGCCAAGGAAGTAAATAATGGCGGCGATGGCAAGGCGGCAGCACGCGAGTTCTACGAGAATGCATGTATGCGCTCTGTGAATCAGTGTGTGGGACGGGCTATCAGGCACAAAGGTGACTACGCAGCAATCTTGATGCTGGACAGACGGTATGGAAACAAGCGAATTCAGGACAAGCTTCCAGGGTGGATCAGGGGGAGTCTGACCGCTGGACTGGGCGTGAGGGATGTACAGGGGAAGTTGGGCGGCTTCTTCGCTGACAAGAAATGAATCTTGATGTTCTTAACGGAACAGTATCATAGATGTAGACTCAATTCGTTGGCATGTTTACTGTGTATTCGTCCTGCGTATTCGTACTATCATGTTCTCAAGAACTGTGGTGGGGCTACTATTATGTGCCCAAACCGGCCTAGCTCGACGCGAGCACCGTCTCACTTGAACGCGTGTCTTCAACGACATCTCCTCTATACATGTCAATCTCCCATCGTTATAGTTCTTGCCAGTTACGCCGTCCTTGTAATGCTCACAATCGCGTTGTGCGCGCTCGTGTCTATTATGCAATGAAATTCTTATGCATTCAGTCTGGAAATCATCTCAATTGCTGCGTGCAACAGGTACCGGATAGAAGAGGAGGATAGCAGCGGAACACAGGAAAATTGGTGAAGAAGTCTGGCCGTACCCTCGAAATGGCATCTTCATGGCACCAAGGTGACGAAGACAGGGGTGCATATACAACTGTTGCACAAACCGAGGATGCAAGCGCAAAGTTGACTGTGCATGGTAAAATCGCAGATGAGGACTTGGAAGGCGCAAGCTTCGCGCCACCCGTTCACATTGGATCTGTTCCAACACCGGAAGACGATTTGTTTCTTCCACGGGTTGCCGACAATCTTCCTCGGGGTGCTTTTCTAGTGGCCATTGTGGAGCTATGCGAACGCTTCGCCTACTACGGCTTGTCCGGGCCATTCCAAAACTACATTGCCAACGGATACAACGACGCCAACGGTCTTCCCGGAGCTCTTGGTCTAAAACAGTCAGGAGCTACTGCGATGACCAACTTCTTCCAGTTCTGGTGCTATCTAACACCCTTGTTCGGGGCTATCGTTGCGGATCAGTATCTGGGCAAGTACGCAACGATCAAATGGTTCAGCCTGGTCTACATGGCCGGAATTACCGTTCTTTTTGTAACGAGCTTACCGTGGGCTGTTCGGAGTGGGGCAGCTTTCCCTGGACTGGTTGTTGCTATGCTAGTCATTGGACTCGGTACTGGCGGTATCAAGAGCAACGTGTCGCCGTTAATCGCTGAGCAGGTTCGTTCCAACAAACCCTTCGTCAAGACTCTTTCCAACGGAAAAAGAGTCATCGTCGATCCAGAGATCACGGTGCAGAGAATTTACATGGTTTTTTACATGTGCATAAACCTTGGTTCAATATCTGCAATTGCAACTACAATGCTGGAGCTACATATTGGTTTCTGGAGCGCATATCTCTTGCCGCTGATTATGTTTTGCATCGGATTTCTTATTCTAGTAAGAGGAAAGAAGCAGTACATCATCAAACCACCTCAAGGAGGTGTTATTGGCGACTGTTTCCGGGCTCTCTATATTGCTGCAAGGAATGGCGGCGACCTTGACAAAGCGAAAGCCTCAGCTCAAGGACACGGAAGACTCAAGTCAAGAGTGACTTGGGATGACAAGTTTGTTGATGAGTTGAAGACAGCGCTGGTAGCATGTAGGGTTTTCTTGTTCTTTCCGATCTACTGGGTCACGTTCTCGCAGATGATGAACAACTTCATATCGCAGGCTGGACAGATGGAGCTACACGGTCTTCCAAACGACATTCTTCCCAACCTCGACCCCATTACGATAATTATACTGATTCCGCTCATGGATCGCTTCATCTACCCGTTTATCCGCACTCGTCTGCACCTCGCCTTCCTGCCGATAACGCGCATCGCCCTTGGCTTCGGGATAGCTGCACTGGCCATGCTATACGCTGGCTTCCTCCAAACCTACATTTACGCAGCACCGCCATGCTATTACAGCCCTTCGAGCTGTGCTGCCGGTGAAATCGCGGAGGGAAAGTTCAAACCAAACCAAATCCATGTGGCATGGCAGGCGCCTGCGTATGTGCTTGTCGCTCTGAGCGAAATCCTCGCAAGTATTACGGGACTAGAGCTAGCATATGCGAAAGCCCCGGAGAACATGAAAAGCTTCATCATGAGTTTGTTCCTACTCACAAGCGCTGGCGGCAGTGCATTAGGCATACTGATCGCACCCCTAGCCAGAGACCCTCATCAACACTGGCTGTACTTTGGCCTGGCAAGTGCTGCTGCGATTACTGGCGTCGTTTTCTACCGAATGTTCAAGAATATCGACGACAGCCCCGTGAAGGCAGTCCACGGTGCTGAAGAATATGAAATGGCTGGGAGATCGAGTATAGACGATGAATATGGCAGCGACGATGGAGGCATCACAGACGGTTCTACACGAGCCTGAAATAAGCTAATGAGAATGGATACCGATGCCTTTGAAAACGTTCTACATTTTACCGACCTGTATTTCGGGTTCCTGTAACATTCACTTCGCAGCTAACTACCAGAGGTACTCATGCGCAAAAGTGCAGTGTACAGACGGCATTTCGTATAAGAGGAGATTCCGACTTTGAGAATTTGGTCTTTTCCTAATTTATGTGTTTTTGAACTTCACTGGCGAATACTAAGGGACACAGGGCTATCAAATCGGCCTTCGGATAGATGCAAAGCAGCCGTCACCCCAAGACCGCATCGAATATCAACCATTGACTCTCGGCATGTCCCATGGGCATCGTCCAATGGACGGATATGTGCATAGTTTTGGGGACCCGATCATTGACTTGGGTAAGCTTATGGCTTGTCCTTGGCGCTGCTTGTAAGCACATGAACGGAGAGCCGACGGTCGACTACTGTAGCCCTCGTGCCGCTACGCACACGGTTATGCTAGACCTAAGGCCTGAAATAATTCCCCACTTTTTGAAATGCACTTCGGTGCTTCCAATGACCGAACAGACAAAGCTTGGTATAGCTTGTTTCCTCGCAGGGCTGAAGCATCTCGAGCAATGACATTGGCCGGTGCAGTGTAGCTACGTACGGCGCCACAAGCTTTGACCATCAAGTGCCATGGGATAGGGCAAGACACCCTGTGCCGGGCACAAGGACCGTTACATTCGCCCCAAAAGATTCCCGGCAGCAGGCAACCGCTTGAATTGTGATCATCCCCGTTTTGATATTTGATGCTTTGACAGCTTTTCCCGGGTGGAATCAAACGTAAATTTGTCTCTCCTATAGAGATTAGGGCTTAGACTCGGACCAAGCAGGGGTTTTGAGTAATGAAACGACTTTTTCTGCGCCAGCCGCGACTCGCTTGACTGTAACTCTGGCCGGGCTGCCATTGCAAGTTGTTGAGACAACTCGCTATTGGTTACCTCCTTGCGAATTGCTGGAAATCTCTTGGAAAAAGTTTGTTGGAAAGCTAGTATACGATCGGCACCACCAGTACACTCTGAGCACATATGCCGAGTTATGGCTCTTGGGACTCGCAGAGACACTTGCTCAGACATGATTATGGTAGCTGTATATGCGCTGACTGTTTCACTCCAGCTGCGACTTGCGCTGGAACCTTGGTTCAGGTGTTAGCGACCAGCGGGTCTACACCGAGATTGAACCTTCCTGTACCCTCGCATGTGCCGAGCGGCCCAACCGGGATTGTTTAGAATTATAGTATGGGTCTTACCCGTATTTCTCACCCCTTTGTGATCTGCCCGTGTGCGTCGCTCGTACAACGAATTATGCTGTTGTTTTGCTAAAATATGCAACCAAGGTCGTACCTTACAGCACATCAAGGTAGTGCTGCAACCTAAAGTTCAGGCCAGTGCTCCAATGACGGCATCGACGACATCAAGCTCGACTCTCTCGCCACCACAATATTTTTAGCTCGTCCTTGTTTCTCGAAAAGTTATGCGTGGCTGTGTTTTCGGGGAATAGCGACTCAGGACCCTGTCCCGGTGCAGCCGGTAGGTGATCGATGCATTGATCTTGTGTTCAACGAGGAATGGTGCCCGCTATGGGCGGCCCATGTAAAAATAAGCATATCGCACGGACTCTCCGGCAGCATCATGGTATCGTTGCTTTTCGTATTTGCTGATGTTAGCATCTCACTCCCAAGCCACTTTAGGTCGGGAACACGGTGCATTGCACCACCGTGCTGAGGACCGCTCCCCCATTGCTAGCTAAGTGTCAAAACTAGCGGATTGACATGATATGTTTAAAGCAGACGGCCCCTCGGCTTGCTAAGGATAATTCAGCATTTCGGCCTGTAATCTTTAATCCTTATTGACAATCAGAATGGTTGCAACGCACACATGGAAGGCGTTGGTCGCCGCTGCTTTCCTGGCAAACTCGGCCAACGCCGATAGGTGTGTTGATGGTGAATGGGATGTCATTGTTGTTGGTAAGACCACGAACTTGCAGCATAAAGTCCGGCAACATAACTGACGGCCTTAGGTTCCGGACCAGCCGGCATCGTGACAGCAGACCGCATGAGCGAAGCAGGAAAGAGGACCATTCTCCTGGAGCAAGGAGGCCCATCTTACTACATCACTGGCGGACGTATGCGACCGGACTGGCTGAATGGCACAGAACTTAGTCGCGTCGACGTTCCAGGTC
Source organism: Curvularia lunata (assembly GCA_005212705.1). Taxonomy (NCBI): domain Eukaryota; kingdom Fungi; phylum Ascomycota; class Dothideomycetes; order Pleosporales; family Pleosporaceae; genus Curvularia; species Curvularia lunata. The sequence continues at coordinate 185,461 of PELC01000040.1, read as the reverse complement.
TTTACAAGACCATCTTCTCGAAACCTGGCGAGGGCTTGGTGTGCCCGTCCAATGTTGTCAATGCCTTCCAAGGTTGCACAGTTGGTGGTAACACTGCGATCAATGCTGGACTCTTCTTTCAGCCACCCGCCAGCGACTGGGATCGGTATTTTCCTGAGGGCTGGAAGAACAAGGATATGCAGAGCGCCATTCAAAAAGTGAGGGCAACCCAACCAAGCACGAGTAACCCTTCGATGGACGGAAAGAGATATCTGCAAAGTGGCTACGAGGCTGCCAGGGAATGGCTTGTCGATGGTGCAGGATATGCCGACGTCGGTCTCAATGATGGTCCTGAAAATCACTCCAAGACCAAGGTTTTTGGCCATCCTATCTGGAACTACGAGGGAGGCCAGAGAAGCGGACCAGTAAAGACATATCTCCAGCAAGCGCTTAAGCGATCAAACTTTGCTTTCCGAACTGGGGCCAAGGTCTTGCGCGTGAGTCGTGACGGCGATGTTGCCACTGGTGTTGACGTTGAGTTCAGCGGTGCGAACGAGACACGCAACGTCTGCTTGAAGAAAGGCGGTGTTGTCATTTCCTCGGCTGGCGCACTCCTGAGTCCTCAGCTTCTCATGTGGTCCGGTATTGGCAATGCCACGATTCTCGAGGCCCTCGCAAAGAATGGCCATGTTACCGTACCATCCCAGGATTGGATCAACAACACTGCGGTGGGAGACAAGGTCTTCGACAACCCGAACACCTTCATTGAGCTTCATGACGAGTCCATCACTTCGTTTGTCTACGACTACTCCAACCCGCCAGCTGACGTCGCTCAGCAATACCTGAAGGAGCGCTCAGGTCCATACACCTTTGCTTCGCAAACTAGCGCGTTCTGGGACTACATCCAACAAGGCGACGATGTCGTGGGTTGCCAAGGCACAATCGACTCTTCCGGAGCAATGGATTTCACAGGGAATGGCACTATCACGCTCAACGTCTACGGTACCTCTGGTCTCCGCTCTTTCGGCCGTGTCGACCTCGACGCCAAAGGCGTTGCACTGCCTTCATCTAACTTTTACGCTGATCCACGCGACGTCTCTGCCATTGCCACATTTGTTCACAACATCTTCCAAGCCCTGCCATCGACACTCACGCCGCTCAACATTGCAAAGAACTCAACGCAACAGGAGATTGAAACTTGGTTGAGGACCCCAAGCCAGTATACGCTCGGTAATGTGCAGCACTGGAGTAGCAGCTGCCGAATGGAGGAGTGTGTTGACGCGAACGCCAAGGTGATTGGCATGCAAAACTTGTTTGTTGTGGATGCCAGTATCGTCCCACCTTTGACGACGAACCCGGTCATGGGCGTCATGATTGCTGCGGAGAGGGCAGTGGAGAGGATTCTCCCGCTCATGAAGCATTCAACCCTGGAGATCAATCTGTGATTCTAGAGACATCACTTCACTGCTTAGAAATTCTAATGAAACAATAGATTTACGCCCTGCATATCCTCGGCCTTAACCTTTGTCCGCTGATTAAATATGTCTTGTTTTGCCCCGCGTAACCCCACCTTCGTGCGTGAATATGGTTAAGTCCGATGATCACTTTGAGCCCCATCGTTGCGTCAGTTTTCCCTGGTGGGTGTATTAAACTTCGAGGACTCTTGCTCTTTTTCATTGTTTCTTTCATCAAATCTTCCAGCGTTGAAACAAAGAAATCCGAAGAGTCAACAATATGTCAGGCAACCGAGCATTGCAGACAAGCGGCGGTACGCAGACATGGAGTAGTCCTACGCGATGACGGGCTAACCCTCATTAGGACTTGTGTCTACCGAACGTAGCGACACTTATCCTTACATCGACCCGAAGAAGGCCAACCTCAAGGGCAAAAATGTATTCATCACGGGTGCTTCCAAGGGACTTGGAAAAGCGACAGCAATAAGCTATGCACAAGCTGGTGCTTCCGGTATCGCCCTCGGCGCGCGCTCATCTCTTGAATCCGTGGCCCAAGAAGTCCTGCAAGCAGCAAAGAACGCCGGCCATCCAGAACCGCGAATCGCGACCGTCAGTCTCGATGTAACCAGCCGGGAGAGCGTTGAGGCAGCAGCCAAGCAAATATCTCAAGACCTCGACGGAAGCATCGACATTCTCGTCAATAACGCCGGCTACCTTGCCGAATTCAAAGACATCCAAGACATGGATCCAGACGAATGGTGGCGCACCTACGAGGTAAACGTTAAGGGGCCCTATCTTGTCTTCCGCGCTTTCTACCCACTACTCCTGAAATCCTCGCTCAAGATCTTAATCAATGTCGTATCTGTTGGTGCATTCATAATGCTTCCACAAAGCGCGGCCTATGGATCGTCGAAGCTGGCTACAGTCCGCATCACAGAGCAAATCAATCAGGACAATGGAGAAGGCAAGGACGGCATTCTTGCTATAGCTGTGCATCCTGGAGGTGTCATGACAGACATGGGAAAGGTGCTACCAGAGCATTTGTACTCGCTCCTCCCTGATACCCCAGAACTGTCAGGTGATATATTGGCGTGGTTGGGCGCGGAGAGGAGAGAGTGGCTGGGTGGAAGGTATGTCAGCGCTAACTGGGATATGGAAGAGTTGAGTGCGAAGAAGGAGGAAATTGTGAAGAGAGATTTGCTGAAGGTGCAGTTGGCTGTTTGATTGGCTTATACAATGGGAGTTGGGGGCTCTTTTGCGGTCGTAATAGAACGGGATCTGATTGACGTCCTGTAGACAGTGGGATAGCAGGCTATGATTTCTGAACGCTGTAGGGGCTTCCGGGCGTTTGCGAATCCCCAGCTCGTAGTTCAACGCCGTATTTTTAGTGTCTCGCACTATCAATCAGTATCGACGAATATACATTTGCCTACGTTTTCAAACCCAGGAGCGTGTTCAGTGAGCCTTTTCTGCTGTGATCAGTTACCATCAAAGTATTTGAACACAGCCCACAGTTGCTCTCAAAAAAGCAAGTCCGCATCGGCTGCCGCATCGGCACACAGCACGATGCCGACGCTCGCTTACTTAGCACTTCCCTATGCATCGACCTATCACGACCTCATCAACTTCTTGCCCACCGTCCTGATTAGTGAGCAGCCTTGCCATGATGTAGGCGTAAATCTGCATCGGCCGACGCTTCTCTCCGCCTAACCTCTCAGCCACAAATCCTGTACTCGACGAAAAGAGAAGCAAAACCATGAGTGTAGTCGCAGGCTTAATTCCCGTTACGCAGAAAGCGTCCAACGTATGCGCCTACTGTCGAATCAGGAAACAGAGATGCGATCGCACTCTGCCCCGGTGTCAAAGATGCACCATGTAGGGCCTGTTCCGTTGTATACAGAAAGAAGCAATGGGAGCTAAAGGTGATTGTAGGAAAGGAAGGCATTGCGACTACACGCCGTTCAAGGAGCCTATCCGCCAGGAAGACGATGATCCCAGGCCACTGGTACAGCAATACGATACTTGCCTCCATGCGGATATTACTTCGCGTGGGTCCACCGAGCTGCTTCATGCAGCCGCAGCATGGGTCGGCTCTAGCAGTGCGCCCGCAGAAGCATCTAAACTATCCGAAGTCATATACGATATCCTCGACCTAGCCGATGTAGATCTGTCACGGGCACTAGCCGAGTTTGGGCCTTGTATACAGCAGTGGTGTCCCGTGTTCCCGACCACCTATCTCCAAGGGGGCGTGAATGATCTGGCGCAGCAAGGTCCGCGGAGAGACCAGCTGCGGCAGCCTTTGCTGCTGCTGTGTCTCTGGCTCGTCACTCGACGGACCTGTATGCAGGAGGACCATGTAACGCAATGCCAACTCTACCTCACGCTCAAACAGATCCTCGCGTTGCTCCAGGCAAGAGAGCCCATCGCGCTCGAAACACTGCAAATATCTATGCTACTAACTATCTACGAAGTCGGGCACGGCATGTCCAAGCAAGCCTTCCAAACCCTCTCCGCCAGCGTCTCCATGCTAAAGCTCCTGGCCCTCGACACCAATCCAAACACCCCCGTCAAGCCGTACCTCTCATGGCTCCAATCCAGCATCCTCATGCTCGACAACACCCTCTCCATCACCGCCTCCTCCCCGGGCTTCCCCTTGACCCTCCCCCCCAACGACCCCCTCACCCTCTCCCTCGCCTCCACCCTCGCCCCCAGCATCCCCCCACCACCACCCACCACCGACGCCACCAGCCCTCGAAAAGTTCACATCCGCTCCGCCGTCGCCCTCTCCGCCAGCCACGTCCTCTCCTACCTCTACCCACTAACCCACGGCCTGCCCCTCCCCGCCTCGTACACATCCGTCGACGCCAAAATAAACACGTGTATCAACCTCCTCATCGACAAGCCCCAGCCACACTCGTGGCTCCACTGCGACGCCATTGCCCTTGCCTTCTGCGCCCACATCCTGCTGCAGGCGAGTCAGACGCAGTACTTGCACTCGTCTGCTGCGGACCAGCTCAAGGCGCACTTGGCGCTGAGCGTCTCGCGCAGAATGGCGTGGGATATGGTGTGTGTGGGCATGCGGAGGATAGCGTCTGAGGAGGAGATTGCGGAGCTGCCTTTTGCGGGGCTGTGTTGTGTGATTCGGGCGGGAGTGGCGGTGCTGGAGACGGGAGAGGGGGTGAAGAAGGAAGAGGGGGAGGGAAGGGATGTGGCGAGTGTAGAGGAGATGAAGGTGTTTAGGAGGTTGGTGGAGTGGTTTGGGAGGAGGTGGGGGGTCGGAAGGGGGTATTTGAGTAGGGTGGATGAGGTGTTAGTGAGGAAGGGGTTGCGTGTGTGAGGATAGGGGTTTGGGAGAGGGATGCGTGTGTACGTTACTGAATAATAGACCGATGGTAGATGAGATGGAAGCTGATAGAATAGAAATAATGGTACATCTAGATTCATTTTACATCTCCACTACATCAACCCTGGGTATATCCTGACCAACCACCCTATCCACAAACCAGCCCATCCCGAGGCTCCTCGACAATCTGCTGCCCCTCACCCTTCTTGTCTGGCAACACCTCCTTCTCTACCCTACCACCCGGCTCCAGACCCGCAGCTTTCACCTCCGCATCACCCTCCTTAGCAACCTGTTCCGCCTGCTGCTCCAACCGCTTCTTTTCCTTCTTGCTAACAGTCATGCTACCCTTTTCCAAAGCCTCCTTGGGCAAAGGACGGACATACGGCTGGCAAACCCACCACGGGCGCTTGCAGCGGGCGACGGTTGCTAATGACGATTCGTAAGGGTCAAGGGGTTCAGGGACTGTTGTTGGGGTGTCTTCTGCGGCAGCGGCTGGGGCCTCGTTTGCGGTGTTGGCGTGCTCCTGCTCGTATTTCTGGATACCCTCTTTGACGGCCTTCTCCACCATGCTGAGCACGTTCTCGAACGCATCGATGTCGCCTGTCCTTGAGCGTGCAAGTGCGTCTCGTATGTTGTGGTGCTCTGCAACGAGTGGCCTTAGGAGATGGAACAGATGTGCCTGCATAGCCGTCAAGTTTGGATTCGACGCCTCCTTTTTCTTCTCGGACTTGGACATTTGCTTTCTCTTCTTCTTCGGGGGACCCTCTTCGTCCTCTGCTTCAGACTTGGTGTCTTCTTCGGGCTTGGGCGGCTCTTCTGGATCTCCGGGAATCCAGAGTGGTTTCCGCTGGGGAGGTTCTTGACCCAAGGCATATTTGTGAATGATGTCCATGTACCGCCTCATCACAGCATCCATTCTGTAGCCACCCTTGCCATCCCGGCCCCGCCAGTATTCACGTCCTTCCTGACCTACAGGCGGTGGCGGTGAAAAGATGGTCGGGTCGTACAGGTTTCCTTCTGCGCTCATAACTCCGTCTGCGCCCGTTGCCTCTAAGCAGGCTGCGATATCTTCGTGTTGCAGAATGTTTCCGTTGGCGAAAATGACAGTCTCCTTGGGTAGGTTTTCTCGCAGATACCGAATCATCTGCCAATCTGCTAACCCTGTATTATGACCCTTCTGCTCTCTCCGCCGACCATGAACTGTGATGATGCTTGCACCTGCATCCAGGATCGTCTTCGCATAGGCCAATGTCTTTTCCGGGGTGTCAAGAATGCGCATTTTCGCCGTGACTGGAACATCGAGCTCCTCGTGCAGTTTCCGTATCATCCGCGCGATCAGATCCCAGTCTTCTTGCAGGAATGAGCCGTATTTTCCCCTTTTCGCAATTCCTTGGGGACACCCCAGGTTCAAGTCTACTGCATCGCAAAAGGGTGCAACGTGCTTGGCCGCTCGGAGAAAGTCGTCTGGATCGTTGGAGCAAAACTGCACCGTGAGTGGCCTGTCGAAGGCCGGGTTGCCGTCTAGATGTCTACTTGAATCGGGGAGCTGAGACAGCTGATGGTGGTCATCGGGGGAGGGAAGAGGTGACTTCAGAGGCTGGAAATGCGAATCCCGGTACTGGCTCTTCTCGCCAAACATCTTGGAGTGAAACATGGGCGTGTACGCTAGAAGGGACTTTTGTTCTGATTCAGAGAGGAAAGAGCGTGATAGGAGTCGCCATGCCTATGAACATTCTGCCATCAGCATACAATTCCGTAGCGACAGTGTAGTAGTGTGATGGAACATACGAACTCTGACTGTTCCACCATGGGCGCAAGCACGAGTTTCGGACTTCCAATGCTCTCATAGAATGCGCGTCCATGCAGCTTCTGTGGCTTTCCGTTCGTCTGGGCCATCTTGTTACTGTCCGCTACCCCAACCGCCTCCTGCACCGTCTGAGTTGTCGTCGCCATGGGCCGAAATTGTCGCCTCGCTACTCGGAATACTATCGTGGGGGCGGTCGCGCCCCCAAACGCCTTGAAAAGAGAGGAGCGTATGACGTCGGATGGAAGATGTGCTCAAAGTTGTCTGAGGCGTCTTCCGCCAAGTGTCACGGTTCGTGGATCGATCAAAGACAGGCTTGGGGTCATGGTGAAGTCGTGGGAAAAAAAGATATCGACCACTCCGCCAACGCTGGCCAATCGGCGTCCACCAAAGCTCCGGGCCAGTCAAACACAGCGAGCGATGACCATATGTTCGTCAGAGTCAGAGAGCGCTATGCACTAGGACCCTGAAGTGTGTATATTTGCTTTTTCATGGTTAGAGTTTTCGCTCGTGACGTTGTGACTCGTCGTCATGTGCTGCTGCACTACTTTGCATTGGAATACCAAAATTCGTTGTGCCCAAGCTGTGCAGACGTGTCGTGGATGCCGTACAAGACAAGTTTCATACCAACATCAAGAGCAAAGACGCATTTGTATACATAAATGCAAGACAGAGATGCTGTTTGGGATGCGGCTGCAATCACGCAACTCATGGCAACCATCTTAGCACAGGCCATGGGTGTGATCACGCCATCAAGGTACCACATTGCAACGTCGGTGCGTAACTTTAACTCTATATCTTGCTCACCCCCTCACTTCAAGTACATATAGGAACGTCCGGCACAGGTTATTAGATCAATGTTAATTCTAACGACAGCTAGGCCGTTTGATATAGCTCGAAGCTTTCCTCGTTGTGAGACAATATAACAGTACACGCATAAACAGACATAATGCTCGACCAGATGCCATAAAACATAAACGCCATGTCTTTCGACCATCACCATCCCTCATCTTTCATCTCTCATCCATCGATATCGAGCCGACCATCGTACTCGGGGCTTGTTGTCGGCCGTGATGGCGTCTGACTCCACAAAGAAGAGGCTACTCACTGCGAGTATGCCGAAAAAAAAAGGGGCCGAAGGAAAACGCTGAATCGCAGAGGCGACAGAAGACCCATCCGACCGTTTGAAATCAAGACGCCGATATTATGCAAATGTTAAGAAGCGACTTCTGTGTGAAGTCCGAAAAGGTGGAGTGACCGATGCAGAGGCAATCGCAATCATCCGGATATCATCAAGAGAAGGTATGACATGACTAGAAAACCTGGGCCCGAGTCAAAGGCACACAGGTGGTGGAGACGGGGCCGCATTCAGAAGGTGCTCCAGTTCCAGGTGCCCTGGAGGCTCTGTGCCAAACTGCCCACACGGGTGGTTTCTGGGCGCTTCGGAGCCGCGGGCGTCTGAATGGATTTTGCCGGGGCGGGCCCGCTGCTGTTGGAGCTCTCGCTGTTTGTGCGGCTGGAGCGGAGGTGCTCCCACTCGCGGAACGAACTGTGGCAACGGTCACATGCGCGATGCCAGTGGCCTAGAGGGTGGAAGCGTGCCAGCTCGTCGAGGCGGACTTGGTTGCGTGAGTGCTGGGCACAGAAGATGCCACCGCACTTGCGGCAGTGGTGACGGCGCTGGAAGAAGCCGAATGGTTCTTGACAGGACGAAGCGGAGCACACCATGGTGGATCCATCTGCCTAAAGCGACTGTTAGCATGATTGGTCTGGACCGTCAATACAAACTAAGGAAAATGGCTTGGCGGGCTAAAGAGACCAAACCCTGCATCGGATAAAACCTCTAGCGCGGGGTGGAAAAGCGGTCCAAGTACCAAAATGGCAACTCGGTGGGCATCGAGGACGACAGAATCTCCGACGACCATGCGATGCGCAGCCGTGTGTGTGCGATGTTGGCCGGTTTGCAGACGCTCGTGTTGACGATGGAGTCTTGCATGTCGCCCACATGCTTGTTGGGGCGGCAGATGGCAAGCGCTCGGCAACTCGGCTGTGCAGACCACGGGAGGACCACTGACCAGCACGACGCTAACGAGGTCCACTTCGGCCATGTACGTAAGACGGGTCCCTCGAGCCCCAACTGAGCACGCGACAGAAAGGATGCATGAGGCTACAGGGGCCAAAAGAATAAAGTGGAATCATGACCTACCTGCCAGTGGTTCCGTGTGATTGGTCCCGCCACGGGGGACAAGGGCTCGTGGCTGTAGAGGCTCTGCATGTCTTCGTTGCCAATGCGAGAGCCAGGCGTGATGCTTCCGTCGTTGCCAACCCAGTCGGAGCCTGCGCTGGTCGACCATGCGTTGCTCGTCGAGTCTGTGGCGGAGTCCTGCTTGGGCGGTGACTTGCTGGCGGGCCTCTCGGTCTTGCGCAGGGCAGCTGGGATGCCGATGGCGGTTCTGGGCTGGTAGATGCCCTGGTGGCGGGCCAGCGGCAGTTGGGTGTTGCGAGGCGAGGTGGGAGAGATATTTGTGGGCGTGTTGAGGCCAGAATTTGTGGGCGTGTTGAGGCCAGAATTTGTGGGCGAGTACTGCGAGTGTGTCGACTTGCGGTAGGCATGGTGCTGGTAGGGCTGGTGCTGCGCGAATGCAGTCGTGGTGGAGAAGGTCGTGGCCATGTTCGCTGAGAGGTTGCTCAAAGAGGCGGGGTGTAGGGAGAGGTGTGAGGCGCGCGCGGAGTGGTATAAGACGTGGGCGTGTCAGGCAGTGGCTGATGCAGGCAGCTCAGGCGGTGAAAGTGCTGCGACGGTACTGGTGCGATAGCACAGGAGCAGACGAGTGGATTCGGAGTCGTGGCGGAGCGGGAGGCAGCCTGTACTTGTGCAGCAGCAGTGGCACGAAGGGTTACCCTGGCAAGACGGGCCCAAAGGGAAGCGTGCGGTTCCTGGGTAGGGTTTGCTGCGAGGTTGGGGCTGCAGGACGATTGGTAGCTGACGTGCAGGCGATAAGAGAGATGGAAACACGCCGGGGCCGGAGGATGAGCGGGCAGCTAGCAGCACATGGGGCCAGGGCGGCGTGTGATGGGCGGACGGTGAGAGGATGCGGTCTGTGGTGTAGAGGCAGCAGTGTCGCGTGAGTGCGGAGAGGGCTGGGGTGAGGCTCTGGGGCACAGGGTGAATTAAGTCGAGGCCAGCCAGCGGCTCTCAAGCCATTACCAAGAGTGAAGTGACGGGGTGGGGGCAGCCGGTCGCCTGATGGGGCATTACGCCCGCGTGCTTGGCGCGCAGTGAAGGGCCAGGGTACCATCGGCCTACGACCGGCGGCCATTTTTTGAACATGAAAATAGTCATTTGCACTCACCTCTGCCTGCACCGCGGCCACTCGGGGCTGCCCCGCCACACACCGCTGGATGCGCGCAGCAAAAACAAAGCCCGGCGAGCCGCTGGGGAAGGCCAACGGCTGCCCGCGAGCGCTGCAGCCGGCTGCTGTTTTGCACGCCGCAAAACAAAAGAGCGTCTTCGTGCGAACAGCGTTGCATGTCGCGGTGGCCAGCCGTTGCGCCCGTTTGGGCGCGCCTCTTATCTCTGGCCAATCGCGTGTCTCGCTTATGCAAAGCATCCCTTGCCACGGCCCATCTGCGCGTCCGCCATCTCCGAGGACGGGACGCCAGCGTCAGTCCAAACTCTAACCCGGCCATGATGCATCGTGAGCGACCTCGCCTGCTGATCCCGTCGTCATCTCTGGGTCCTCGACAGCTGCTGGCAGCAGCCCATGCGACGAGCATCCAGATCTGGCGCCCATCGTGCAGCCAGCATCGCCGTCACGCATCATACCATCGCCCATCGACCATCATCGCGGCCGCCCAACAACACGGCCGGGCAGGTCTGCCGCGAGAGGCGCCCAGGGCCATGACCGCTGAGATGCGGCAAGGCTGCAACAACTGGCGGGGCAGCAGCCACACCGCGCTACTCCAACTACTCCATGCCATGCAGCCCAGCCCGCATCGCCAGTATCCATCCACGCCTCAGAAATAGCTGTCGCCAGACGCGCGCGCGCTCATGGCCCAATATATTGCGCTCCACTCGCTGCAACTGCAACTCCAACTCCACGTCCGTACGCCTAGGCTTGACCGTCGTCTAGTAGCCGTGTGCGTGTGGGACTGCGCTGCCAATCACCATGTCGCCGCTCGGCCGCCAGGGGGTGGCCGCGCCACTTGGAAAATGCCGTCGGTGAGGGCCAGCCTCACGATGCCGCCTCAACTTCGGAACGTGCTCGTCGTCTGCGACAAGAGCAACTTGTCATGGCCTCTTTTGGACGGCGGCGGTAGGGCTGGATCCGATGACTCGCACTGCTGCTCAAGCATCAGCCCGTGCATACAACCCTGCAACCTCTTGACGTATGCCCAACCGTAGCACCATGGATCACCGCGAGGACACATTGACGCTCCCATCTCTCTCTGTCTCTCTCTCTCTCGCTCGCGGATCTGACGATTCTCCTCTTCCTCGGTCCAGCCAGACATGTGGCTGCCTTCAACAATTCAAGATGCCAATAGGCCAAGCCCGGGCCCTGTGGCTAGTGGCGAGCTTCTCTCTCTCTGTCCACCTGGGCCGAGGCTCCCTAGTCCAGCCAGGAAAGGGACACAGACTCTCAAAACAATGGAACGGCTTGCGACGAACTCCTCGCAATAAGACATACACAGCCCGCATCTCTAGCCCGCTCCATTGCTCCATTGCTCCACTCTCCAGACTTGTCCTAGAACTAAGCCTATCCCTGACGGCCTAACCTACGTGGCGAAATGGCAACACCACTGCAGACCGAACCCATTTCGCCGAGAGCTACACCTTTGCCTCCGCTGCCATCTGAGGATCCGCTCACGCCCTCGCAGTGGAAGACGCTGCTTGCCATTGCAGATACCGTCATACCTGCCATCAAGCCCACCGCTACCGCCAATGCCCAGACGGACATTGCTGTTGCCGCCAATGCCTACTCCACCGCTGTCAGCGCGCTGAGGGCGCGTGTCCCGGAAAGCGAGCCTGATGTTGAGGCTGTCGCCCGCGAGTACTTGGCCGAGTATGCAAGCCAGGACCCCGCATTCCGAGCAGAGCTGCAGAGGGTTTTCGCCCTGTACATGCCCCATAGCCAGAGAAAGCAGCTTGCCATGGTGCTAGATGTCCTGGACACCAGGGCGGGATCATTGGCCCTCACTGGATATCTCACGCCTATTAGCGCGCAGCCCGTCCACATCAGAGAGTCGATCCTGCAGGGCTGGCAAAATGCTCGCCTGGGGCCTCTCCGTCAAATGCGGCGTTCCATAACCATTCTCTGCAAGCAAGCGTGGATCAAGACGTCGCCTGCGTTGCGGCGTGTCATAGGTGCACCACGAGTGTCCGTTGGCATGAAGCCCGGCAAAGGATTTGATTATGAGTTTATCCAGATCCCGCCGGGCAACGAGCCCGAGGTCATGGAGACGGACGTGCTGATCGTGGGCAGCGGCTGTGGAGGCGGTGTGAGTGCAAAGAATCTGGCCGAAGCAGGACATCGTGTCTTGATAGTCGAGAAGGCGTATCATTGGACTCCAGACCACTACCCCATGGCCGAAGCGGATGGCTGGCACCACCTATTCATGAGCGGCTCGTTTCTCACGTCTGACGACAGCTCCGTCAGCGTTGTGGCAGGACAGGCGCTGGGCGGTGGAGGTACGGTCAACTGGTCGGCTTCCCTCCAGACACAGGGCTACGTCCGCCGCGAATGGGCAGCACGAGGCCTGCCATTCTTTACATCGGCCGACTTCCAGCACTCGCTGGAGCGTGTCTGTGGGCGCATGGGCGTATCGGCCGAGTACATCAAGCACAACCCATGCAACCAGATGTTGCTGGATGGCGCTACCAAGCTGGGATGGACAGCCAAGCCTGTGCCACAGAACACTGGAGGCAAGCAGCACTACTGTGGCTACTGCAACTTTGGCTGTGGCGCATGCGAAAAACAGGGGCCCGTGGTATCTTTCCTGCCAGACGCAGCTCGTGCGGGCGCACAGTTCCTCGAGGGCTTCCATGCCGAGAAAGTTATTTTTTCCGATGGGCACGGCCCACGGGTAGCAACCGGCGTCGAGGGAACATGGGTGTCGCGCGACATGCACGGCGGGGTATCAGGCTCGCCTATTAATCGACGCAAGGTAGTCATCAAGGCCAAGCGTGTCATTGTCTCGGCCGGCACGCTGCAGTCGCCCCTGCTGTTGATGCGTTCTGGGCTCAAGAACCCGCACATTGGCCGCAACCTCTATCTCCATCCTGTCACCTTCCTGGGTGCCTACCACAAGCAAGAGATCAGGCCTTGGGAAGGGGGTATCCTGACCGCAGTCGTTGGCGAATTTGAAAATCTCGATGGCCGGGGCCATGGTGCCAAACTTGAAGCGACCAACATGGTGCCGTCGTCTTGTCTCATGTGGTTGGATTGGAGGGGAGGGCTGCAATACAAGCTGGACGCTGCCAGGTTGAAACACCTGGTTGGTTACATTTCTATTGCGAGGGACCGAGATACGGGGAGGGTGTATCCAGATCCCATTGACGGACGGGTGCGAGTTGCGTACCAGGTCAGCAAGTTCGACAAAGAGCATATCCTCGAGGGTATCCTGGCTCTGGCGAAGATTCAGTACATTGAGGGTGCCGAAGAAATCTTCACAACCATGCCCGGCATGAGGCCATTTACTCGCGATCCTTCGGCACCAGAAGGTGCTGGTATCAACGACGAGGCATTCCAGGCGTGGCTTGCAGAGGTTCGCGCCAAGGGCTTCCCATCACCCGAAAGCATGTTTGTGTCTGCGCATCAGATGGGCACGTGCCGGATGAGTGCGCGAGAACAGGACGGCGTTGTTGATTCCCAGGGCAAAGTTTGGGGCACAGAGGGATTATATGTAGCAGACGCTAGTGTGTTCCCCAGCGCCAGCGGAGTGAATCCTATGGTGACCAACATGGCAATTAGCGACTGGATTAGTCGAGGGGTCGCAAAGGGCCTGGAGGAGCGCCCAAGACTGTAAGCATGTACGTCATGTTGGGAACGCGGCAGAACAACATGTCACGGCTTTGGATATCTTTTTGTATGGGTGGCTGGCGAAGGATTGGGCATGCAGCAGGATGGATGCACCACACACAGCGTGCCGTTGTCATCGGGCGCTTTTTTTTTCTACACAGCCTCATGGGTGGCCGCAATGGAGGGCTGCTGTCAACAGCGATGGGCCAGGTTTCGCGGGAGAGCGTCGCGTTAGGTTGCCATCAGGCACACAGGTATCCATCTCGCCACAAACAGTAGACTATTCACAGCCCAAGCACATGGCCGCCGCGCAGACGTGATTGGCTGGCGGAGGTGATGCCGCCATGTCCCGTGCGGGCCGGGCAAGCGTCGCAGTTGTGACATCACCAGTCGACGTCTTCTCCGCTGGATCTCCAGCTTTTGCTGCCGTTGTCAGGCTAGGCCCGCGCCTGAGGACCCTGAGTGCGCTGAAACACAGGGACCCGAAACAGACTTTTGCGCATGCTGCCACTGAGGCTGCGCTGCGAGTTCCGAGTCCCTCTTTATAAGGTGTAGATGCCACGCCCGGCTCCAGGCACACCTGGTCTGGTCTGGTCGGGGATATATAACGCTCGAGGCCACCGTTGCCGCCCACTGTTTGCCCTGGACACTGCGACTCGACCTTCCGCGGCTACATCGACCGTGCCGTCCGCTAGAATATAAACCTCGCCCCTCGCCACCGCGCCCAATTCACTACCCACCCACTTCGACTGCGAAACCCTACCCCGCACCGCAATGACCAGCGTTCTGAAAGGCGGCTTCGGCGCGCCAGGAAGCGCGCCGCTGGGGACCCCGAATCCAGGCACAGAGTTTGTCAACACCATATGCCCCCTCAAGGGCGCCCTCGACGGCTACGACAATACGCTGCCCTGCAGCAAGCAGAAGATCCATGTCCCGCCCAACTTCCGCGACGCCATGGCCGTCCGAGAGGCCGTCTTTGGCGAGCAGGGCGTTCCCCTCGAAGCCGAGTTTGACGAAGACGATGCACGCAGCTGGCACTGGGTTGCTTACGCTTCGGTCGCCACGCACTCGTCCTCACCTCCCAAGGCACTGCGCCGCGCCGACTCAGCCAACACGCCTGCTGACGACGCCCGTCGCGCCTCTGCTACTGCAACGCGCGTCCCGGTTGCGACAATCCGTCTCATCCCCCCGCCCCACGGCCCCAACAAGTACATACAGCAGAACAAGGCGGACAAACATCCCGATGCAGACCCTCCACCCGAGGACCACCAGCACAAGCAGCCGCCTGAACCCTACATCAAGCTGGGTCGGCTTGCAGTGCTCGCACCATACCGCAGTCTCGGCCTTGCCAAACTGCTCATCAACGCTGCACTTGACTATGCCACAGCGAATCCTGACTTGGTCTACCGGCCTCCCTCTCCCACTGCCTTGGAGATGGCCCAGATACGAGGTAACAAGGAGAGGGAAATCACGTGGCAGGGCCTTGTCATGATTCATGCACAGGCAAACCTGCAGGCTATGTGGGAGAAGCATGGGTTCCACGAAGAGCTCAGGAACGAAGACGGCGACGTTGAGATAGAGGCCGAGCCTCACTGGTTCGAAGAAGGCATCGAACATGTCGGCATGTGGAAGAGACTCCCACTCGAGAAGCGCAAGAGGTTGTCTCTATCCTCGCTCGAGTCTGCATGAGCATGTCATGTTCCTTTTACACATATCCACCCTGTTTGCTCTCCCATGCTCTCAAGCCCTGGTTCTGATGGCCATTTCGAGCATTGGCAACAACAGTGGACATCCACACCCACGAACTGCATTTTCCCAGGCAGTATCGGTCGAAAGTACCGTTTCCCAAACAACACATTATACCCCGCCTTTATCTGATTTTTACGACGACACGGCCTGTTTTTTTTTATGTTGTTTATGTTTTAGATGGAAGGAGTTGGGGTTCAAAAGTAAGGGAAATATAGGTCACGAGGGTGGATGCCTTGCGATAGAGTAGCAAAACGAAAGCAACGTCTTTTTTACCGCCCCGAAATGGTTTGCTTCTCTCCGTCAGTGTTGTGTTCCGCTTCGACCCTGGTTTTTTTCTTTGTCTCCTTCCAGTCAAGATGACATTTCACACATCAGCACACACCCTCATACTTGGTAGTATTAACAAGTTTAATGTAACCCTCTGTAGCGTCCAAAACTACGTAGGAAAATATGGGCCAAAGCGCGGTAGTCCAAGCGGTTGTGTGAGGAACTTACACTGACTACCCCAGGATTGGCCTTGGCGCGAGTCGTCAAACGGGCGCCGTTCCTACGCACCAGGGAAAATCAAATCACAGGTACATGTCACATCGTCAAGTATCCTAAGGAAAACTGTCCTACTGTTGTAACCATGTGTTGCTGTTCAGAAACATTTCAACGGCCAAGCACGTGGTCACAGTCACACGACCACCATACACAAGCCAGTTCACTATCATCGGATTCAGTCACACCGCCGCTGTCACCTCGGTATAATTTCACGTTTACATTCACCCTCACAAATACCACAGTCTACGCGCATAAATATTATACATAAATGATGCATTCGCCGCAATGACTGTGCTCCTTAAACCTGATCCCAGTCCCCGACGCAGGCCCTACCTCGCATACAGTCTTCGTCCATTCATTATGGTAGCATTTATCGGTATCGTTATAACCGTCGTACTTGCTTCTCTGTTTAGGAGCAGCCATGCAATCAAAGTCCCTGGTGCAGACAACAACCACAAGTTCAAAGTCGCCGTTTCACATTTCCCTCTAACAGATGGCGCACGCAAGGATCCCTACCACCCTACTGAAGACCGCCGCGTTATGGTCAGTCTGTTCCTGCCTGTCCCCAGGGAATCGTGCTCCAGCGAGTGCTCGACCAGCTACATGCCACCACAGACGGCTCGAATTGCAAACGAGCAATTCATCGTCGGCGGAAAGCGTGATATCGGCGTCTTCGAAACAATGACGTACGATGCCTGCTGCAAGAGCTCCAGTAATATCGACGCGAGCAAGATTCCCGTCGTAATAATCGAGCCGCACGTCGACACCAGCAGACTGCTGTACTCCACCCTGGCGCGCTACGTCGCCGCAGGCGGTGCTGCAGTCCTCCTAATTGACCACCCGGGCGACACATCCATCGTTGAGTTCCCTTCCGCCGGCAAACGCGCTCTAGACGTCGTCTACAACAGCGGAACCGTCTCACTCTCCAACATGTCGCCCATCACCTCGTGGAACAGCACTGTCACCAAGGCCCTCGACACACGCACCTCAGACATCAACTTCGTCCTCTCTTCCCTGAAATCCCCATCTCTCCTCCCCACCCAATTCCCCACATTCACCTTCTCCCCCTCGAGTACCCTCAAACTCGACAATTTCGGAATCGTCGGTCACGGCCTCGGCGGCTCCGTCGCCACCTCCTTTGGCGTCAACCCTAACACCAGCACCCTCTTTAGCATCAACCTTTCCGGGACTCCGCCCCTCCTCTCCTCCCCCGTCCACAACCCCCCGCTCTTCTTCTTCGGCCGCCAGGACTACCGCCGCGAAAACGACATCCACTGGCCCACCACATGGTCGCATCTCACGGGCCCCGCTACAGAATTCGATCTCAACGACTCCGCCATCTTCGACGTCTCAGACTTACCTGTTATCGTGGAGCTGGCGCAGAATGAGGGCGGGAAGAAGGATGTCAGGGGGAAGGGACTGAGCGGGTATGCCCCTGTGCAGGGCAGAAATGCGGTGACGTGCTTTGTGGAGACGATCGTGAAGCCGAATTTTGGTCTGGATCCCGCGGGCACGCTGATGAATGACTGCATTAGGTATTTTGAGGGCGTAGTGCCGTATCCGGGCGTGTGAGAGAGGAGCTTTCTTTGATTTTGGGTTTTGTTTACTAAGCGATGGAGATAACTATACCCCCAAGGCACTGCATTTGAGTGGAGTTGAGATGGGATGCGCGCATAGATACGCCTGGTGGCGTTTGATTAGAACACGGAGTGATAGTCTCAGGTATTCAAATTTTGTCGAATTCAAAGCTGAATCGAAAGCTTGCGTTCAGCAGTCTTGTGAGGATGGTTTATATATTGTGGTGTGAGCGTTGGGGGAAGAATCTTTCTTTTGCAGGCTACACAATGTGAGGGTTCTGCGGAATTCGGTGCAGTCAAAGAAGAGAATAGGGCGAGAAGTTTGACTTGATAGGTGTAGCAGCATGTGATCAGAATGCAGGTGTAGGGGTCGGTTTCGGAGTGGACAGACACCTTACTCGCTCAACAAGCTGCTAGGGATCAAATCCAAAGTCTAGGTTTGACTTCTTGCCATTTCATTCTAATGACGTATCGAGCCACAGTATGTAAAGTAGTCATGACACATTTTTCTATCTTCCCATAGCTATTTCCCAATTTCCCATTGGCCCTATACCATTCCCCTTGGTACGCAGTGGAGAAGATACCCCATGGATCTGCCTAGCTATGAAAACTCATTCCCGTGACTGCCCTTCCAAAACCGACAACAAAACTCGTATGAAGTCGTAATACTTACTAAATCTAGATGCTTCTCTCTCCCACGCATTCCCACCTATAAAAAAGCACCCATATTTCACCGCATTCCCATCTTCTCTCTCCCCATCAACAACAAGCACAGCAAACGACAAGTCCATCCCGCGCCACCCGGCACGCCGCCCTCCATCCCTCCAAACACAAAACCCCACTCAAAATGCACACCCTCTTCCTACTCCACCTCCTCCTCGTCCTCCTCACCCCCACCACCCTCGCCACCTCCTTCTCCACCTCCTCCGACTACGGCGCCCCCTGGTACAACGAATCGCCGTACTCACTCTGGCGACGGCGCCGCGCCCTCACTCTACCTTGCAGCTTCGACGAAGTCAAACTAGGCGAAGCCTGCCTCCAAGACGGCAAGCTGCAGCAGAAACAGCTGCCGCCTATTCAGTGGCCGACGCCGGGCCCGCAGCCATACAGGGGCGAGAGGATTCCGGAGGACTGGAGGTTTTTCAAGTTGCTGTCGAAGAGTGGCGAGGGGTTGGGGTATTGGGTTATGTGGAGTCATAAGAGGGATAATGTTCAGGTTTTAGAGGGGGTGGGAGATGAGGGAGGGGAGGGGCAGGATGAGAAGCATCTGAGTGGTGGCGTTGAGAAGGAAGCGGTGGATACGCGTGAGGAGGTAGGGAAGAAGGAAGCGAGGGGCACGATATATCATCACTTCAACACTTATTTTGGTCCGCGTGTGCATAAGCCGGTTGGAACTGGGCCGATGGAGAAGGCGATAGGTGAGGAGGCGAAGTAGATGGAGGATGGGGAAGTAAAGGCAGTAGATTATGAAGAGACGAAACGCATACAGGAGGCTTATGTGCGAGAGAAGGAGGCAGAGAGAAGCGCTCAGGAGAGGGATTTACCTGTTGATTCTTCGCAGACAACGGAGGGGGCAGAGAAGTAATGAACGGAATCTGGGGGGGATTGAAACAAAGCAGGTCATTCGTCTGTTTCACTAAGCTTGGATTTGTCAAACAGACTAGGAGAGATCGGCGCTGAGTCTTATCGCTGTACGACCTGGACTTTGCACTTCTACTTGATTCATGGTAAGTTGCCTAGGGATGTTGGATTTATTCCTGTATGATGCAATATCATGCGTCTACTTTTAGGTACCGTGTCTGAAAAGAACTAGAATAAGAGGGCGATACTGTTTTTTTGGGACACTGTATATATTTGAGATTTATGGAATGGTTTGGCTTTAGGTTAATTAGAATAATAGCAACGGTTACACAACAAGCGGTCGCGACTTCGAGAGATAGATATTGCAGCCGTTTTTGTAGACTAGGTAAACTAGATAGTATGTGGCTGCTATAAGCGTCGAGATTCACCTGTTCACATGTTCCATCAGTAGTTTCTATAGGAACTTCATTATTACGCAACGTGATACAACTGAAGTGTATACTAGGAAGTAGTCCCTGGAAAACTGCTTTTAGAAGCGTCACAACAAGATAGACCCACAAGCATGCTCCCATGGTCCATAACAACCCAATATCTACGCTCCCACGGTCCCTTCAGACCCTCCAAAAAACCCAGACTATATATTTGACAACTCCCTGTCCTTTCTCCCTCGCCTCTTTCTTTAAATTTACAAGCCCAAAAAAGTCAGCCTTTAAAATGCACAACCACGTCGTCTCTCTTGTTACCCTCACCGCCGCTGCCGGCACCGTCTTCGCCGCCGACTTACCCAGTTCGGCAGCCTACTGGAGAAAGGTGAACGGCACGTGGGAGTACATTCCAGAAACGGTGTGGAAATCCATGGCGACCATGCGGCCATCTGGGGCCGCGGCCGCGCAGTTTGTCTTGCCCCTGTCGCAGAATCCTCCCTTGAATATGACCATCCTACCGCGATGGGTCACGGGAGGCAGAAAAGCGGTGAGCAAAGCCTTTTTTTTTCCTATGCGACTATGTGGATGGGTTTCTGATGTGCTCTCTGTATAGGTTCAGAAGAATTATTGGGAGTGTGGGGGTGAGGAGGAAGAGGGGAAAGAAAGGGGGAAGGGCGACGATGAGGAAGAAAAAGGCGAAGAGAAGAGGGATAACGAGGAGGGGGAAAAGGGTCACAAAAACAAGGAGGATGGATCTCCTACTCGTACTTTCCTGCCATAACTCCTTGGTCAGAAATCCACTATAGGAAAGACAAGCTCTGGCATATCACTACTTAGTCTACCGAGTTCAAGCCCCACTGCCGATTTCGGTGTTGAAGTAGAACTTTGCTCTAGGGGTTGAAATTCTTGGGTATGGGCTTGCGGGCTCAATGAGACGCTAGTCTAATCTGATCTAATTTTTTGGTCTTCTTTTCTGCCTTCCATCGTCTCCGAAGATGGGTAAATCAATACTTTTATCTATTTTTGTTTGCACTTCCAGCATGTTACAAGATCGGCTTTGTCAATCAAGACAATGATCCAGTCCTCACTTCCCATTTCCTCTCTACACTTATAGCGCGAGGGGCAACAGATTTTTCTTGCTTGTTTCGTTCTTCGTCGGAAGAAATGCACACTCTTTGCACACCCTCCACAGGTCTTAGTTCAATCTGTGACGAATTGTCGGTGTCCGCTAACTCTGAGAACGTAGCAGTGGGATCCAGCCCGTGTGATCTTCCCTTTTTCAAAGTGAAAGTTGTTTGCTTGCTGCTCCCGTACTGATAATCCGTGTCTATCGAGTGCCTCGACTTTCCGAAGAGTGGGCGCATGAGAGGCACGCATGCTAGGACAATGGCAAGAGCCGGTTCGAGGCCAGAGAGAGCTGTGGCCAGCACCCCCTCAAACGTCATGTCGGCAAAGTTGAGAGTTGTCAGAGTTGTCTGTCGGTATATAGTGACGACCCAGGTCCTGCATATCCGGATTAGCTAAAGTAAAGATCGTCTAGAGAAGGCTACTCACCCTATTCCAACGCTCAGCAGAGCCATGGCAAGTAACTTCTTTCGCATAGGCATTGCCAGCTTATAGATGTATGGCATTGGCAAGCCTATGAGTACTGCATCCGTGATGAGATTGATGATGCCCATGGTAAAGTAGAAGTCCGGCTGACTTCCGCAAGTGCCAGGCACTGAAAAGTCCCAGTTTCTTGCCAGTGGCCGGCAGATCAAGAACGCAGCCATGATGTTTGCAGTGCACCACACAACGATGAAAGCGCCGAATCCAATAGTGGTCCTTATCATCGTAGGCGTTGGTATCAATGCGGAATACATGAGCAAGACGGACAGTTTACCAAAGCACATTGTCGCATTCCACAGCATGGAGAACGTCATGATTCCCTAAGAAAAAAACACGTCAGAGGTTTCTTTTGCAACAGAAGTTTCATAACTCATACCTTATAGAAGTAGGTTAGTGTGCTGGGTCCAAAGCGTTGAACAACCTCCGCGGTGTGAAAGCCAAAACCGCCATATGTGACCAGCGAGATGCCAGTTGCGTGCATTGCTGTGTTCCACATCTGGTAGCCATGTTAATACACAGGAAACCTTTCTGAAGCATCTGAACTTACACAAGCTACAATGATGCAGTAGTCACTGCCATCTATCCTGTTCCGGATTCTCTTAGCGACCAGCCTCAAGCTGACCGCTACGACGGCTATGAAAATAGAGATGGAACAGGTCAAGATGACCACCATCTGCTGGCCATTCTCAATCGGAATTCTAGTGTGCATCGCTCATGTAGCGAATTTGGTTTCGGTAAGAACAAAGGCAAAAGCGCGTGGAGCGTGAGATGTCTAGTACAGAACCTGTAAGGTTCTACGGACCACTTCCTGAACTAACAGATGCGCTCAGCTAAGATTATGGCATTTCAGAAAAGCCCTTGTCAATGCTGTCGGGCAGACCCGCCTTAAAGGAGACGATTTCCAGGAGAGTATCATGTACCTGCAGCATGTGCATGATAAGCTCCAGTAACACGAGACGAAACAATCAAGAGAAAGGCCGAAATACAGACCTTGACTCAATATTAGCCTGGGTGTGAGTTGTGTGACGAGGAGAATTTGTTGGGCGATCCTACCTTTTCTTTCATGCCACGCTCCCGACCCCCACAGCACAGCTTGTGACAGGCGCATTGAAGACGTCTTGTTGGACGATCGTGATGCTTTGACTTCACCGTGCCTGTCATTCGCGTGGCCTACCCATGCAAGCCCAACGCTCCTTCCCCCACACCACCAACGGCGCATCATCACCGTTTCTCTTGTTTTCACCTGCCAAAATCGCCAAGCCTCTACCTGGTCCTTCTGGGCCTCTCACCTGGTTTCAACGTCGAGATTTGTACGTAGGCAGGAGCAGCACGTTGATGCAATCTCATCTTCAGCCATGGAATTCATCACCCATTCCCTTGACCGCTTCTTGCGCGCAACAGCCGGCGTGCGCGTTGCCCAAACGGCCCTGACATTTTCGACAGCGGTTTGGTCAAGCGACTTCGCGCCTCTTTCCTGCATTGCCATATGCAGTCGAGTCAGCCAACGTGCGCGTCACTTATGGAGTGAGATCGAGGATGCAACCTTCCGAACCATGCTCGCTATCCTGCATCGCAATTACAATTCGGTAGGTTTGCCGTCACCAATAATGGTCGAGCCCAATCCTAACCATGCTTACCCATCCAGGCTTGTCTAGAGCAAGGGGCGTCGGTTGTACGTCGGTGATGGGCATCGTGTCCATGTGCTAGTCTATCCACAACGATACCAAACGATCGGTCCGACCTGTGGACAAAAAAAGGCCAAGTGAGCTAACACCTGCGACTGAGGGGTTTGCTACATAGCCATCGATCAAATAGAAAGCAAACTGGCAGCACTCATCTCATTCGCTCGGCAATCTAGTAAATTACTCGATGTGGACAACCATATGTTGCGTGACCAATGAGCGGTAGGCGGCCAAACCGATGCCAACAAGTGACACTGCACTGAGCTCTAGTGTAGCCGTTCTGGGGTTGTGATCTAGGGGACAATTCCAATGATCCCTATGCACAGACTTATGATCGGCCAAGAGCCGGGACTTTCTGGAGACTTACGGGTCCATTTGATGTTTTATTGGTCGTACAGAACACGGCTACCAACAGACTTAGAGCAAGCGACGTCGAAGGATTTCGAGGAGCGGCTGATTTTGTACGTGCATCCGACTAGGGTCATGATAACACATCTACTGTTGACTTGCTGTTGACATAAGTCGACATCTTCCCCAAGATTTGTACCAGAAAATCTCCTAATCAGGGAATCCTGCATAATGGCTCTCGTATCTAAAAACGAACAGAAGGTCGCCATCGTTACCGGTGCTACGGTTCGTCGTCCTATATCTCTGTGATCAGCGTAAGCATACTGACTGGTGACAGAGTGGCATTGGCTCATGGTTAGCAGCACACCTTCACCACGGTGGCTACCGGGTGGCCATTTGTGGCCGGCGGGAGAAGGAAGGCCAAGAAGTCGTCCAGTCGCTCGACGCGTCTGGAAAATCAGCGATCTTTATCCAGTGCGACGTGAGCTCCTACTCGTCACAAGCAAACCTTTTCCAGTCTGTCTGGAAAAAGTGGGGTCGACTTGATGTGCTCATTGCCAACGCCGGATGCGTGGATCGAGGCTCCGTCTACAACTTCGCACGCCGCAATGCTGCCGTTGATGACCTCCCTCCGGAGCCGAACACAACCTGCACTGATATCGATCTCAAAGGCACGATATATGGAACCACCTTGGCCACTCACTTTATGCGCCATAATCCGGGAGGCAAGGGAGGCAAGATCATCGTGACCGGCAGTATGATTGGTATCTATCCCTGCCAAACGTTCCCTGAATATTGCGCTGCGAAGGCTGCAGTCCACCAGTGGGTGAAGACAGTAGGCCCAATCCTCCTGGTAAAGGAGAATGTGACCGTCAACTGCGTGATGCCCGGCGGTATCGAAACGCCTGCTATGCCTGGCTTCAGTAAAGCCTTCCGTCCGGAACAGATGACGTTGAAATCAACGCTCATGGCTGGCTTCGACTCTTTTCTCAATGATGCTGAAAACACCAAGACTGGACAGCTGGTCGAAGCTGCCCACGACGAACTAATCGACTGGGGCCATCCGGGGTACAAGAGCGGATCGTTCGCAAAGCGTTCTGAAGCTGTCTTTGAACCATGGTTTGCACTGATGCACGGAGAGACAAGCGGGTTGCCGGGTACGATCCAAGACTGGCCCGACCAGAAGTACAAGATCATTGCAGTGACTGGTGCTACTGGAAGCCAAGGTGGCGGCGTGGTGAATATTATGAAAAAGACACCAGGCTGGAAGGTCCGCGCAGTCACACGAAACCCGGACAGCGAAGCCGCCAAAAAGCTAGCAAAAGAGGGAATCGAGGTCGTGAAAGCTGACTTCGATGATGAGGCATCACTCCGCGCCGCCTTTGACGGCGTGCATGCTGTCTTCGCAGTCACCAACTGGTGGGAATCCCTCTTCCGAGGTAAGACTCAACATGAGTGCGGCGAAATCGAAGAACGACACGGAATGAATCTCGCCCGAGCTGCCGCAGCCTCACGCAGTGTAGAGCACTATATCTGGTCGACATGTCCGGGTGCCAAGCAGCGGTTCTGGGGAAAGATGGAGGTTCCACACATGGACTACAAGGCAAACGTCAATGCTCGCATTAAGGCTGAACTCCCCCAACTGGCCGCCATCACCACCTATCTCTACTTTGGGTACTATCCGCAGAACATGGCATTCTTCCCAATGTGCAAGCCCATTGAATACGTATGTCAATTCCCACTCTGAACGCAATGCCCAAGAAACTAACACAATAAACAGCCTGGCACCGGTCAGTGGGTTCAAGCCTTCCCCACAAAGCCTGATGCTAAAGTCCTTCTTGCCGGAGACATGACTGTCAACCCCGGCATCTGGGTTCGGCAAGTCCTGGCCACAGGACGTAAAGCGTGCGGTCGATGCGCCAACGTTGCATTGGAAAGGTGGAGCTTTCAACAAATGGTGGACGTGTGGTCCGAGGTTACCGGCAAGAAGTGTGTCTTTGTTGAGATCAGCTCAGAAACCGCAGCCCAACTGCATGGAGTTGTTGGTGCAGAATTGGCATTGCAGATGAAGTATGGAGAGGCCTGTAATCCTTGGGAGGTAACAGAGGAATTCATTAGCGCCGAGGAGTTGGGCATTGACCCGAAAGAGGTGGTTGGGTTCCGGGGAACGATCGAGGGCCTCAAGGCGGCGGGATTCTGGAGTTGAGGTTGAGAACGCGAGCGGCCCGGTTCGAAGCCAATGACTTTGTTCCTTTGCGAAGAATCAGGAGGTCTTTCTCCACGGTCAGGCGTTCAGACATGACCCACATGTCTTAGATGCCGCAGGCCGTGACGTTCCTTAAGTAGGACGCATGTAAGGCCTCCCGATGCTACGTAAATGGCGCTAAATCCCTCTCCATTAACGATCCTGCCTCTCGATGTACCGAGATAGTTAGAATAAGACTGCACTCCCTAACTCTGGAAAAAATGCACTTTTAGCTCTCAGAGACACGAGGCCAGTAAAATAGATCTAGATAAATTTGAATACTACATCACATGATGTTTTACAGTATTATGGTGATTTGATCGTTAGTTGTGCAGTTTAATAGGGCAGTTGCATCTGACCATTCCAGTATTACCTACACCAAGAGTCCGCGGAGACTACTTCCTGTATCCAGCAGCCGAATTGCTATCCCGATTGGTGCAGAGTCGGGTAAATAGTGTAGAGGAAAATGGTATCCTCCTACTCCACAGCATTGCTGGAGAGAAATGCCTCTACTTGCTCGGCTGTCGGCTAGCCGCTTATTTGCATTTCAGCCACCAACGCTTATCGACTTCACTTCGTCTGGAAGGTAGCAACTGTGGGGTGGCGGGCCGACCCACCAGCATCTTCAACGTCGCCTGGTTGATGATGATGAGTACCGGTAGTTGGCGCTCAGCATTCTTGGTGGCAAAGTTGATCTAAGATTCACTGTACTTAGTCCTGCAGTTAGTCAATGTGCTAATCCAGATGCAGATCTCAGAGAGGGGCTGTAATGCAACGATTTTACTCAATTTGGTTACTCCAGATGGTTTCCCTACTCAAGATTGCCGCTGGGCTGCGAGAAGCTTGCTGAACATCACACTATGCATGTGTGAGTTTACGGGTAATGATACTGTTTTAGATGAACAAAGTGCCAGGTTAAGGTAGAACGGACGGTATATAAGAAGGGGTGATGCCCTCGATGAAATCCGCACCAGAGCACTCATCCAGTCTATACATCAAGATCACTCTACAACCGCCATCATGAAGTTTGCCGTCCAAATCTTCACCATTGCTGCCCTTTTGGGCGCTGGACTCGCCGCTCCCACAGGTATGTTTACGCAGTGACGCGTTACGCATTCCAACCAACATATATCTTTGTGTTTATTAACAAGAATTGCCAGCTGAGGCCAACATGATGGAAGTCCGCGACTCACTGACCAACGAGGTGGTTCAGGGTCTGGTAAGTTGAGCCATATGTTCCGCTGACAGCAAAGCAACATCAGAGAATAATGCTAACTCCCATAGGCCATCGACAAGCGCCAGGTATGCTACTGCTACGGAGGATTCTGCACTCCGGGATGTCACGGCAAGGTTAAGCGTCAGGTTTGCTACTGCTATGGTGGCGTGTGCACACCTGGATGCCACTAAGTAGAGAACATGAATGAAATGTGATCCTTTAGGATTTTGTTTGAAACGGCCAATGCACAGTGAGCTCGAATTATGGTGTGCTCCAGATATGAACTTGCAGTTTATATCGTGACGTCCCGGTTCTGTATTTGCCCGGTGCTCATTCGCGCGTGGTAGAAAGCCCAAGATGTTCGAGACTGTAATATACAATATTGCACATGATTATATACATGCCATGATACAGAATGCGATCATTCAGTCCTCTCACTATGCACTTCCTTCTCCTCCTCCCTCTTCGTAGTCTCGTACCTCTTACCGCGGAAAGCATACACACCCCAATTGCTGCACGTAACATCATGCGGGTCAAGATCGTTAAGATCCCATCGCAGACTTCGGAAGATATTCTCACCAGGCTCAAGCAGCATATCCATCTCGTTGCCGAATCTGTTGTTCAAGAAATCAACATCCTGCTGCATGTCCCAGGGGCTGTAGCCAGTGGCGATGATTGGGACCTTGGTCTCGAGGAGAAGCGGGAGTGTTTCTTCCCATTCGTGGGCCGAGGCAGGGTTACCGAAACCAGGATGGAAGACCACGAAACAGTCGAAGTAGGGGTCGTACGGGTAGAAATAGCCCGTCTTGTGAATGTTGTGGTAGTACTCAACAAATGTACTGATCTTCATAGCGTTGCTAATGCGGTCTTCAATCACGGCACCAAAGGGATTGAGAGGCGTGCGCTCGGGAAGGGGCAGTTCTTTCTCGCGGTTCGCCATGCTCTCGGGTCCGATGAAATTCAGGGAGAACTGCACGCGATGGAACAGATAGGCCAGTTGCATCCATGTCTCGCGGGGCAGAGAAGACTCAGCACGTGCGCCGAGAATGAAGAGGCGGACCGAGGGCGGGGCGAGACGTGCATTCTTCCAAGTGTCACCGCCACCGGTTCGGGGAGGGTGGAGCGTGTGTCGAAGGGCTGTTCGTATGTCAGTAATGCGCGAATGATCGAACGACAAATTTACGTACCGCTGAAGCTCTTCAATCCCTCGGGTGTCATGCGTCCATTCTTACGAATATTATAAGGACTCAGCTCGTTTAAGATACTGGCAATTGTCATGGGATATGTCAGAAGCTTTGTTGCTTGCCGCATCTCCCGGTCCTCGTTCAGCGCATCAAAGTCCCTGGTGTATAGATAGGTATCCCAGCTCGTCATGTTGACCAAGATTTCCTCCATCTGGGGCTCAGCAAACTGAAACTCCCGGAAGAAGCGGCCGCTCCTCAGATCGTGATCATCCTCGTTGATCTGCCTCAGCACATCACAGACTTCCAGATGTGCCTCGTAATCATCCGCCCAATGTTCTTCGCAGCAGTATACCGGGATACCGCAATCCGGACACTCGAAATCTACGTGCGCAGGAGGAGTACCCGTCTCGGAGGACTTGCGGGCCTCGAGGTCCATGGGATTGTTGATCGCACGCGTGGGCTTGTGTGAAGGATGCGGGCAGTAGGCATGCTGGCGCATAAACGCCGCGCGCTTTCGTATTTGTGGGATGGGCGAGTTGCTGAAGGAATTGAAGAGGTTATCCTCGGTCAGGACCAGCGTCCGGCGATGTCCCTCGGGGTCGATGTAGTCATATGGCTCAAACGGCTTTTCGAACGCTCGCTGCGGAGTGGTAGAGAGGCCGCGCTTTGGAAGGGCGAGTTTTGGCGGCGCTGGACTTTTGGTGGAGTGACTTCGTGATGTCGCCGCATTCTGGGCCAACGGGCGCAGGACCTGGGGAGAGCGCAGTGAGGCCCGCGGTGTCTTCAACAACGACAGACACTGTCTGCACGTGTACGGCGTCCTCATCTTGGCTATGGTGGCTTCAATTGAGGACAGAGAAGCTGCAATGATCATAGAATCATCGTCCACCAAAACTAGCGTCGTTCGGTCAATCGAACCGCCGATTGGCCGCAGTATCAGCGGCCCCTCCAACCTCCAATGTAACATCGTCATCAGCTACCATCACACGTGCGGGTCAGTCTTGAACAAGCGGCGTCGACAGCTTCAATTTCAAACTCATAAACAAGATGCGCTACCCGGCCGACGGTGTTTTTCACAAGAAGAACCATCTCGTCCTAGACACCAATCCCAAAAGCTGCAATGTTTGCAGCATCAAGACGGAGAGTGAATAACTGGGCAGCGCTTCCATTGCTTCTTGGAAACCAGAGGCCAGTGTCACACCAGACATGATTTAGACTGCCGGAATTACTGTTGAATGCAATGAAACCTGGAAGATCAACTATCCTGCTATCTGTTTAAGAAACGGCACCTATAAATGCTCCACTTCCTTCCTTTTCTGACTCTCTACCATGTTTGGTAGCCAATCGGTCCGCATAACCCCGGGTAACTATGGGGCCAACCAACTAACACTATTCGCGGAGAATCTTCATGGCGATCCTCAAAGGCGAATCGATACCTATCCCCGCAAACAAAGCGGGGAGAGGATGAGGGTGACAAGCATTTATGTAGAGATGCAGCCCGGTGAACGAGGGCATGACTGCTACCAAACCAGAGAGCTCGGAATTCCACAATGTCGCCGAAACTCTTGCTATTGCAGGTTATATCTGCTCTCGTCCAGGGCACCAGCGCTAAATCGATATGGTCAACTTCACCTGCGAATACCAGCGATGTCATCCGAACCGCTCTCCCTATCGGCAATGGGCGCTTAGGTGCTATGCCAATCGGCCCTCCCTGGGCGGAGACCCTCACACTGAACCTTGATACTCTATGGTCAGGTGGCCCTTTTGAAGCGTCTGTCAGTATGATGTTGCCCACCTGATTTATATTTGTATTAACGTACTCCAAGAATTACACTGGTGGCAATCCAAACTCATCTATTGATTCCGCACTACCTGGAATTAGAGAATGGATTTTTACGAATGGCACGGGCAATGTGACCAAGTTACTTGGTAGCAACGACAACTATGGGACATATCGAGTCCTGGGTAACTTCAGTGTCACTATTCCATCGCTCCGTGATAGCGAGATCTCAAACTATACTCGTGTATTGGACTTGAAGACCGGTCTTCATACAACGTCGTTCAATACCAACGAGACCCGGTTTGAAACCACAGCCTTTTGTTCATATCCGGACCAGGTTTGCGTTTACACAATCCACTCGTCTGAACGCTTACCGGTAATCAAGCTAAGATTGGATAATGAGCTAGTTGATGCTGAGCTCCAAAACGTTACATGTGCTGCAAATGGAACAGGAGCTGATTCGAGTCAACTGAGGCTTCGAGGCGTGACCCAATTAGGGCCACCACGAGGCATGGTGTACGATGCAATTGCGCGTGTAATGCCTGATGCCGGTGTAAAGATGACTTGCGAAAGTAACAGCGGACTGCTAAAACTCACACCCGAGAACACGGCAGAGAGCGTCACCATTGTCATAGGAGCTGAGACAGACTATGATATGAAGAAGGGCACAGCAGAGTACCAATATTCATTCCGAGGCGAAGACCCAGGCCAAAAGGTTGAAGAAACAACGAGAAAAGCAGCTGCAAAAGCCCTCGATGAACTGAAGAGTAGCCATATAGAAGATTTCACATCACTCACTGGCCGCTTCGAGCTCCTGCTTCCCGATCCCCTGAACTCATCTCAGGTGCCAACGCCCGAGCTGACGGCGCGCTACGATTCCAACATAACTTCTGGTGATCCGTATCTAGAGAACCTGCTTTTCGACTACGCACAATACTTGCTTATTTCTAGCTCACGACCAGGCTCCCTACCGACGAACCTCCAGGGCCGATGGACCGAACAGATGCAGCCCGACTGGTCCTCTGACTATCATGCCAATATCAATCTTCAAATGAATTACTGGACTGCCGACCAGGCGGGTTTGACCGAGACACAGGAGCCGTTGTGGGAATACATGATAAACACATGGGTCGCACGGGGCCACGAAACAGCCATGCTATTATATGGAGCTCCAGGATGGGTTGTCCATAATGAGATGAACATCTTTGGCCACACAGCAATGAAGGACGGCGAGGAATGGGCAGATTATCCAGCTGCGCCAGCATGGATGATGCAACATGTTTTCGATTACTGGGACTACTCACGGGATGCCGCTTGGCTGCGCGACCAAGGCTACCCACTTATAAAGAGCGTAGCGCAGTTTTGGCTCACCCAGCTGCATGTGGATGAATTCAGCAAAGACGGGTCCCTGGTCGTCAATCCATGCAGCAGCCCGGAACATGGTCCCACGACCTTTGGATGTGCCCACTACCAGCAACTCATCCACCAAGTCTTCGAGGCCGTGCTCTCCACTCAGAGAATCGCTGGTGAAATCGACACAGCTTTCGTATCAAATGTATCTTCCACCCTCGACCGACTTGACAAAGGCTTCCACGTCGGCGCATGGGGGCAAATCAAAGAGTGGAAGCTACCAGACTCTTTTGGTTACGAGTTCATGAACGACACACATCGCCATATCTCAGAGCTCGTGGGCTGGCATCCGGGAAGTTCACTCTCATCTTTCTTGGGTGGATACAGCAATTCCACCGTCCAGAACGCTGTCCGAGAAAAGCTGTACAGTCGCGGAATTGGTATCGGCCCTGATGCTAATTCTGGATGGGAAAAAGTGTGGCGTTCTGCATGCTGGAGCCGTCTCAACGACACGGCACAGGCGTATCTCGAACTCAGATTTGCAATTGATCAGAACTTTGTGGGCAATGGATTTAGCATGTACAAGGGCGAGAGGAGACCGTTTCAAATTGATGCGAACTATGGGCTTGGAGGGGCGGTTTTGGCTATGCTTGTTGTGGATCTGCCGCCTGCGGCTGAGACGCAAGGAGACAAGAGGACGGTGGTGATGGGTCCTGCGATCCCGGAGAGTTGGGCAGGTGGAAGTGTCAAAGGCTTGCGACTTAGAGGCGGTGGCATCGTTGATTTCACGTGGGACGATGCTGGCATGGTTAAGGACTTGAAGGTGGTCAAGGACGTCGGCAATGTGACCATCATAAATAAGAAGGGGGACGTGCTATTGAGCACTTGAGGTTAAAGGAGATATGCGGACTTTGATGGATGATTGAAGGGTTGTTGGAGAAGAATACTATCTTTCTCAATAAACATTACCGAATCAGGCGTTTTAATGTTGCGAGGCAAAGAGAAGCTGTTCACAAGAAGTAGCACATACAACTGAACATGCCATTAACGTAACCTTGAAGCTCTCTCAGTACTTTTTGAGTAAAATCCTCAAGCTCATCCCCTGTGAGCTTTGTATTACCACGATATCGTCGAAATCATCAAGCCAAACTCTTAAACACATCGAAGATTAAACTACTCATGCCAGCAGAAACACTATCACATTCTTCACAACACTTCACAAAACCCCGTCCCTCCCGCCCTCAAACCCTCCACCTTTATCCTCGGCACACGATTATTGATCCAAGTCCCTACTTCATGATGTCCCTGTCTTTCCCTGCTTTAGATGAACAAGCAGCACACGATGCAGATTCCCGGCATACAGAAGCATGATATCTGCATGTGTCATTGGCCTATCCACTCAGATAGGCGTTTTGAGAGCGGAGATGCTGATACCTGAGTACTATGGTACGAAACACTAGAAGGGTTAATTCACATATCATACATGACAAAAAGGGCCAATAGCCGATGCATCTACTCCTGCCAGCTTTTCCACCCCTCTTCCCTCCACACCCCACTCTTGCCCCCCTCCTTGAACACCACACGCACGTCCTTGACGACCTGGAATCTATCTACTGCCTTGCACATGTCCACCACACTCAGCGCCGCGCCCATCACTGCCGTCAGTGCTTCCATTTCCACACCTGTAGGCCCTGTACACTGGACTTTGGCTTCGATCTTGACACCTCCATAGCTCTTTTTCTCTTCCTTCAGTCCGTCTTCTTTGAGAGATGAGGAAGATTCCATTGCGCCAGAAAACGGTTGCAACTCGACGCCCACATGTGTAAGGGGGATAGGATGGCACAGCGGTATCAGATCAGGGCATTTCTTCGCTGCCATGATACCTGCTATGCGCGAAACGCCCAGGACATCGCCCTTTTTGGCGTTGTTGGAATGGATGAGGGAAAGAGGAGTGGGATTTGTAAAGTGTACTGAGCCGACGGCGATGGCAGTACGAGTGGTATGCTGTTTGGCAGACACAGATACCATGTGTGCGGAGCCCGTGGAAGTTAAATGAGGCAGAGATGGTGTTGGTGATTCTTTGGTAGCGTCATTTGTTTTCTGCCGAGTAGCGGGATCAGGACGGGATGATGTCGAGTACATCTTACGTGCGGCAGGCTCTCGGACAACTCCGCTTTGCGAATCCTGGGACACGGATGGTCTCTTATGGGTGCTTGAGAGTGTCGTGGCCGACGGCGGGATCTCTGCTTGCTGCTGTTGCACGGGTACCTCAGGCTTTGCCTTTTCGGTCAAGAACCCCATGCCTTCAGCCTGAAATTCATCCCAATCCAGCACGCCTTCTGCATCCCCATGCATAGCACCTCTATGCTCAAAGACCTGGTACCAGCGCATTGCCATACGCTCAGCAGCTTCATTGCTGAGATCATGATCACTCACCATTCGGTCGAGCACCGTCCGGACCCGCCCATCCACAATATCTCGTTCGACCTGACCAGTTTCCTCGATGCTATCGAACCGAGTCTGCCATTTTTTCACAAGAATCTTGAGCCATGTTTGAAGGGTCGCTTTGTTCTGGCTGGTCCAGATATCATATGGCAGCGTGTCGATTCGTGGGTATGAACTTTTGAGGCGCTTGGCCATTTCGAGTACCTGAGATTGAAGTTCTGGAACCGGCCCTTCAAAGGTG
This sequence comes from Curvularia lunata, assembly GCA_005212705.1. Classification (NCBI taxonomy): domain Eukaryota; kingdom Fungi; phylum Ascomycota; class Dothideomycetes; order Pleosporales; family Pleosporaceae; genus Curvularia; species Curvularia lunata. The sequence goes on along the minus strand of PELC01000040.1, from coordinate 151,888 downwards.
ACAATGAGGTTTTCGTCAATCGGAACAAATCCCGATTGAGGGACCCGAAGGTGTAGGCTATCACCCAGCACTTGTGGAGGAGACACCTCAAGGTTTGCCTTTTCGCTCTTTGTCTCTTTGTCTCCATCTCCTGGCTTGGATTGAGCCAATATAGATATTGAGCCCATTCCGACTCCCCTGATCTGGGTAGCTATATCTTCTTTTACCCGGGTCGTCGCTCGTGCGCCGTCAGCCTTAACGTTCCTAGTTGGTTCCCCCGACTTCTTGGAGACCTTTTCGACCGCTCTATTTAACACGTCATCCAAAGTAGTGGGCTTTTTGGTATTTGTATCCGTAAACTTAGAAATCCTTTTGGCTTCTCGCTCACTTTCTTCCTGCTCTTGGAGCTGCTTCAGCAATATGCGCTTCCTAGCCAGGATCGTTTCCCTTCGCTTCCTGATCGCTTCTCGTTGCCGAGCTTGTTCACGAATGTCGTCGAACTGCTGCTTGTATTTTTCTAGCAGTTGATTGATTCCATGAATCATTTCCCACTGCTGGTCGACGTGTGCAACGGCCTTTTCGTCCCCTCGCAATCCTCTCTGATCGTCTCCTTTTGACTCTACTGGCGCGTTATCTGCTGAAGCTGTGGACAGTTCAGAAAGTTCTTGACCTTTTGTCTCTGCAATGACGCGCTTCCTCTGCATTTCAAGCTTGATGGAACCTTGCAACTTTTGGATCTTTTCCTCAGTCTCCTTCAGCGCTCTCTCGCTCTCCGAAGGCATCCTAAGCTCCTCCAGAAATTTTGTGATTTCGAAACGGTCTGCTTGTTGTGCGGATGCTTCCCAACTCTCTCCTTCCACCCTAACATCTTTTTCTACAAGTTCAGCAGCATTTTTCCCTGTGTGCCGCATTCGATCCCGTATCGACTGTGCTTCGCTCATTAGGTCTCTGTGTTTTAATTTGTTCATCCCTAGAAAGCGGGATGTAAGCCTCGCATCAGCTTTTCTGCTGGCATTTTTGAAGGGGCGGCCCTTGCCCTCTAATAGCTTTGCCTGTGCTACATACTTCCAATATGATGTGTATTCTGGACCATCCAAACCGTACTTTACTCGCACTGCTTCAAGATTCTGTGGCAAAGGGGCTTTATCAGGGCCGTGCATAGCAACACGTTCAAGCAATTTAAGGCTCTCCCAATCACCACCAGGTGTCTCGGCCCTAAGGGAACGCTTCTTTGCCTGTGCTTTGATAGGTGTAAGGGATGTGAGGGTCCGAATGGTGTTTGTAGATAGCGACTTTGGCGAATACAGATGTGATACCGATGTGTGAGTTGTTCTAGTTGCCGTGAAGAAGGGTTGGGAACGTCCCATAGCTGTTTGCAGTGTTCGTGGAGAAGGAAGCCTCCATGAATCCACGCCTGTGGGCGGCTTTCCGTCTACACATGGTCAGCAATGTACATCACACACACGAAGACGATATGTGAACACAAAGGGTATATCATTCGAGTATGTAATCGTATCACATTATGCGTCAAGCGACAGCAGACTCGCAACAAGGGAGAACGCTCAAGACGCCATTCATACAGCGACCGTCATAGCACTATCATCCACCAAGCGACATGATGTGCAGATAAGAGAGAAGGGGACCGTTTCACCCACCAATTAAGATCATCGGTCTGTTTTCCATGTTGGCGAGATCATTCAAGTCAGCGTGTTTTTCTGCCTTGCGCTTCACAGCTGCCCCGACAACCTCGAGCAGTTCACGCTCACGCTGGCCCCAGCCAAGTATAGTCTTGTCACTCAGACGCCCCTCGTGGCGGTCCATTTCGATTTGCTTGATGCGTTCAAACGCTTCTTGGTCGATGGGCTCACCGTTGTTGCCCTGCCGCAGTACGTCCCGTAGTGACACCTCGGCATTTCCATGCAAGCACACCTTGAGGTTGCCGTCGCTCGTTATGCGCAATCGATTGCAGGTGCCACAGAAATCGTTGGTCATGCTTGTGATGAACCCAACCTTGCCCACAAATCCAGGAACCTCGTACGTCTTGCTTGTGTCGTTCTTGTGGCCGGGAACAGGTCTGAGCCCCGGGTATTTTGCCCTGATAATGTCCAGCATCTCTTGGAAACTGATCATCTTGTTTTCACTCCACTTGTTACCGCCAAAGGGCATGTACTCAATGAAGCGCACTTCAATGTCTTTCTCGCGACCCAGCTCGACAAAGGGTAAGATCTCACGTTCGTTCAGGCCGCGCATCACAACGCAGTTGACCTTAAGTTTGACGTTGGCTCCCAGCTTGTTCATCTCGAGTATGCGGTCAATCGACTTCATGACTGCATCAAAACCTTTCCGCCGTGTCATAATCTGGAACTGAAACGGATCCAGCGTGTCCAGACTCAGATTGATGCCCGTCAGACCAGCTTCGACCATGGCATCCAGTTTCCGGTGCAGCGATATGCCGTTGGTTGTTAGGGCTAGCTCGCGCAGGCCCTTTGAGCGTAGAGTGCCGATTTGCTGCATAAGCGGGACTATGTCACGTCGAACAGTGGGTTCGCCACCGGTAAGACGGATCTTGGTGACGCCTTGCGACACAAAAAGCGACGAGAGATAGAAGATTTCGGGCGTGGTGAGCATGTTGGCGGGCGGCGAAAGTGGAACGCCCTCTATTCCTCGTCAGCCAAAGTCCTTTTCGTCGAGCCCTGCTTAAAGCACACCTTCGGGCATGCAGTACAGACATCGCAAATTACAGCGCTCTGTGACGCTGATGCGGAGATAGTCATGCTGCCGATTGAATGTGTCGGTCAAAAAGTCAGAAAAAGGCTTCGCGTTTTTGATAGCTGCTCTCCGGTCCTTGATATCCGGTTGTGGCGACCTCGAGGCCGGTGCTACGCTCGGAAGAAACTCAGAGCCTGGTTGCCGTGTTTCCGTGCTGGTCGCGATGCTTCTTGTCCATATTGCGGAAATGGGTGGTTGTGCAGATGGTTGGCCGCGGCCTGCAGCTCTTCGCAGCACGGCCGGGCCCGCCCGAAACCTAGCCATATGCACCATTACGAGTTGGAGCTGGAAGAAGCGTGCCCGACATCTGGAAGGGCGGACATGGGAAAGCTATATAAGCCAGCGGGCAAGACGGCGGAGATGGCTCAGATGCGAACCGCTTTAGTGGGCTGTCTGGAGCCAATGCAGGGATTCATAGCGCACTTGGCAGCATTACTAAGGATTGTTCTCACAACAGGTGGGGTAGCCAATGTTGGGATGATCATTGTTTCTACACATCTCTGTCGCCACCACTATCCAACCAAGTTGCTGTGCAAACGACTTGTTTCTCTCTAACACCCTGCGAGTGCGCCAAGACCGGGTGTCCGGCATGGCAGAGCGATTTTGACCTCTACAACCTGTTCCCACTTGCTACACTCCAAAAGATAACTACCGCCCTTTCTAGAAATTGCCTACGCACGTATTACGTTTCCTATATTTCTATCAGTCCGGCGCTTATATCCGACATTACTCACCTCGCCTTTCCCGCCTCTCATACCTTCGGACAAGAGCTGTGAATCTCCTTCTGCCCTGCTGCGACTTGAACAATAGCTGGACAATACGCTGCTGTTGGCGTGACGTCGCCCGCGTCATTCTGACAGGGGCGCCACTTGTGGCCGGCTCCTCTAGTACGCGTTTTGCATGCTTAGAAGCACGCGTGCTTAAATCCTCCTGTATCCCATGTCGGTTGTTTTTCAAGCAATTCGCGCAGGTAGGCTCAAAACACGGCTGTGCGAGGCTGACATCGTACATATGTTTCCCTCTCTGTCTCCGTGCCGGACCGCCAAACTGAAATGCAGACAACTTGGTCTTGCAACTTTTCGGCGCGCGAGTAACACTCTTTCGCTCTGTGACTTTGGGCCGGTCATCTGTAAGAGCGTAGGCATTCCAGATGTGCGCCGGTATTCTGACCTTAAGTTTCATGGTCTTTGTTGGTAGGAATCGGTTGGTATGATTTTGCCTTCGCCCTGTGGGTTTGGGCTGGTCATACATAGGAGCGTAGGCATTCCAGATGTGCCCTGGTATTCTGATCTTGGGGTCCATGTCTGTTGTTGGCAAGAACTTGGGATATGATATTGCCCGGGGGTTTTTTTGGATTTGATCAGTATAATTTCTTCTATCATCAGTCTAGTCCGCGTAACATTTATTTTATACGATTTCAAGCGGTTGCCAGTCAGGAGTTTGCTGTCTCATCTGTAAGACATTGACGCATTGTGCATGATAAAGAGTTCATAGTCCTGCTACTCCGTAAGGCATTGTAAAAAAAACGAGGTGACGACATGGCAATCTTGGCCACAAGAATGACACAATGTCATTTGACTGAACCTGGAATTATACAGAAGACTGGCAAAGATCTAGTGCATGGCGAAATCTAGTCATAGCACCTCTTCCAAAGCCCACCTGTCCTAGCAAAGCTTTGGCTCTCGACAAACTTGCTCAGCGTGCATCTACCAAAGCGGTCTCCCCCGCAAAACTCCAGTGGCTGCACACGGTCGTTTACAATGACGCGAACTGACTCCTCTTTCTCGTCTTTACACTGTAGTTTCTCAACATACATGCGCGCAGCGAACGGAACAGTCCATGCAGCCGAATAGCCATAGGTCTGCTTGGTGTCTTCAATCGTTGTGTTTGACAGGACCTTTGTCTTGTTATAAAGTCCAAGCGCGGCTAGGACACCACTAATGTCGTTGTCGTGGCTGAAATCAGCATACACCTTGCGGTCGAGAGGAAACGTCTTTGGGTCCGAGTCAAGAGTGCGGTTGGTGTTGGTGTTGTCTTGAACAGGTTTCTTAGTTAGGCGCGCCAGCAGCTCGTTGACATAGCCAACACCCTGTGTAGGTCCAAGAGGGTTGCCTACTCCATAGCCGTAGTACTTGCCCAGGGTCTGGAAGTAGTCATATTCGCGCCATTCCTTCTCTGAGAACAACTCGCAGAATTTAGACAGCTGCGCTGCAGGATGTGCGAGAGTGTCAAAAGGGCACATGTCCATCAGATATACAATGGAGGTCGCACTAAGGTTAGTACCAAGAGCAGAATTGACCCGGTTCTGAATCGGCGGCACAAACTTGTCAGCCCACACATGCTGCGCTCGGTCTCCAAGACCATGGTCCGGCCCGCCTTCGAATGCAGGACAGATGTCGTGAGACAATGTGTTGTTCCAGCTTGGGCCTTCTGGAATGATTACATCAATCTTTCGAGGCTCCGCATCCAACGACTGCGCCACGCCCATAAGCCAGCGCTCAGCCGACTCTACGACACGATGCTGGCCACCGGCGCGCACAAATGGCGCGTTCTCGTCGACGAGCTTCTGGTACCGGCGGTAGAAGTGAGCGCCCGAGTTCACCATCTCTTGTCTCCCAGCGTCTGTCAACTCGTCCGCACCCAGCGTATACTCATAGTCCTTCAAGAACTTGAATTTATCCGGATACGCCGTACTCGTGTTCTGAATCTCGGCGATGAGCAGGTGGTATGCAATTGTCTTGCCAAAGGTCGGATCGCGGCCGCCGTGACGCGAGAGAACGTTTGCAAAAGTGACCTCGCAACCCTTGGGAGGCGCAACGTCTATTTCAGAGGGCACAGAATACCAGAGGGAATACTGGCCCAAGAAATGCGTCGTCTTGGGGCTGCAACGATAGCCTTCGTCTATGGTGTCGCAGGACTTTGAGCTGGAAAATGGGAAGAAGCTATGGAGAATCAGCAAAGAAGTAGCGATTGAGGGTCCCATTCAGCACACCTGAAGAGCCCATAAATGGCTATGCACGCGCCCGCTGCTTGGAGTGCGCGACGACGGAATCCTGCTGCTTCATTGTAGCGTCGTGGATATTTTGACGCCACTGGTTCTTTCTCGTCCAGGGTCAGGGATGTGTAGTCGTAGGATCTGTTTCCGCGCATTCTGTTCCACGGTCGCGACATCTACAGGTCGATGGTGTTGAAGCAGCGTTGGTGGAAGATGTGGAGACTGAAACCATGACGCATGCGCCGACGTCTCAAGACGCGCCAAGACACCGTCCCTGCATGTTCGAGGCGAACACGTTCCTCACAGTGAAGTGAATAGCGTAGGGAAGTCTATACTGACGTGATGAGGACCAACATGGTACTGGTTGTTAGCGATCAATCATTGTCCTCTGGGCGGCAATCTGTCGTTTCCCGCGGCCGTATTAGGAATGCCGAGACCAAGATATCGGACGAAAGCTTCGGCCAACTTCAGCCTCTATTGTCGCTGTCTATATCTCTTTGTCGACGCTGGAACTATCGTCACTTCATCTGCAAGCCATCCCTTGCCGCTGACGCCCTTAACGCGCATGATACGGCCATGTCCGTAGCGCATCCCGGGTGTCGGATAACGCACGCCTGTAAGACGATGTAACGCCGTTTGGTCAGCGCCTGATAAAAAGGCAATGCGTTTTCCTATTGGCTGCTACCCCATCTTTTGCCCCAACACCCGACTCGTTATCGGTGGTTAGATCCATACTAAGCATCGTCAAGCTTCAGCCACCCAGGGTGGAAATGCCTGCTTTAGAGTAGTCATGGTAAATCGCTGAACCGCTGACGAAAGCCGGTGCGAATCTCCGCCTCCGTGGAATTATGTCCATTTAAATACTGGCGTCCTTTGCGCTCACCAGCGAATTATTCCTCAATACACTCATCGCTGGCTCGGCAGAAAACATGAAGGCCGCTGAGCGACAGAATCTCGACGATGAGGCCCAGCTGCAGGGTGAGTCTTAGATGGATGGCATGCTTGAGAAACATTGGTTAATTTGGTCGCAGCACTTGGCCACAAGGGCGAGTTGCAGCGTAACTTCAGTCTCTTGTCCATGCTTGGACTGGCCTTTGCAATTCTAAACTCGTGGACCGCTCTCTCATCGTCACTCGGCCTTGCCTTGCCATCGGGCGGCTCAACGAGCGTCATTTGGGGGCTTCTCACAGCCGGTGTCTGCAATCTGGCTCTGGCTGCCTCGCTCGCAGAGTTCCTATCCGCATATCCTACGGCCGGCGGACAGTGAGTTTCGGTTGCGAACTCATTATGGACGATGCTAATCAAGACAAAGATACCATTGGGTCGCTGTAATCACCCCGAGAAGATGGGTTCCACTCGCGTCCTTTATCACTGGCTGGATCAACGTATCAGGATGGATCGCCCTCACCACTTCAGGAGGGCTCCTTGCCTCACAACTCATTTCGGGCCTTATTGTTCTTTATCATCCGGAATTCGAGCTGCACCCATGGCAGGTATGGCTGATCTACGTAGCTTGGACACTGATCGCCTTCGTCGTCAATGCCTTCATGAACAGCCTGTTGCCTTATATCAACCGAACCGCATTCATCTGGTCCATTGGTGGCTTTGCAATCATTTGCATCACCGTTCTGGCCTGTGCATCTCCCGACTATGCTTCCGCCGAGTTCGTTTTCACCGAGTTCATCAACGAGACGGGATGGCCGGATGGCATCGCTTGGCTTCTTGGACTGCTCCAGGGTGGATTCGGCTTGACCGGCTACGACGCTGTTGCCCATATGATTGAGGAGATTCCAAATGCTTCGATTGAAGGTCCAAAGATTATGATTTACTGCGTCTGTATCGGTACCGTCACGGGCTTCATCTTCCTGATGGTGCTGCTCTTCGTCTCTGGAGGTGACGCAGCGTCTATTATTTCAGCGGCACCAGGTCCGCTCCTTCAGATTCTCTACAACGCCACCAAAAGCCGAGCGGGCGCTACGTGCCTCTTGATGTTTCCATTGGTCTGCATTCTCTTCGCAGAGACGGCTATTATGACCACTTCAAGTCGGATGACATACGCATTTGCTCGCGACGGAGGCCTGCCATTCTCCAAGTTCTTTGCAAAGGTGCATCCACGACTCGGCCAGCCACTTAATGCTCTCATTCTGGCCGCAACCCTGACCATTCTCTTTGGCCTGATCTTGATTGGTTCTAGCAGCGCTTTCAACGCTCTCATCTCAGCATCCGTCGTTGCTTTGGGTGTGAGTTACGCCATTCCTGTTGCCATCAACCTTTGCCGTGGCAGAAAGTCGCTTGGTCCCCGGGCCTTTGCTTTGCCAGAGCCTCTCGGCTGGGCGGCCAATATTCTCGGCGTTGCGTATACCATTATTACCACGGTTCTTTTCCTGTTCCCGCCAGAACTGCCTGTGACACCATCGAACATGAGTAAGCTTCTCTTCAGATATGCTTGAGAGCGTTTCTCTAACCCTTTCTAGATTACTGTGTTGTCGCCTTCGGAATCATTCTTTTCATAAGCACATTCCAATGGTTCATCGATGGACGCAAGAACTTTACGGGTCCAAGAACAGATGTGGGTCTTGAAGTACTAGAAGCTATGAGGAGCCAGGAACAGAATGAACCTGAACCTCAGATAACGAAGACTGATGGTGAGGAGTCGGCTCCGCACACGATTGCATAGCGGGGAGAGAGATCTCCATATTCCGAAAATTTTTTATCATTAGAAAATCTTGAATTTTTGTTAGATCTACAGCGGCCATATGGCTGTTTCCATGGGTCACCGAACGACAGAATATGTGGTGTCGTCCGTCATCTACCATCGATATCACATAACATCATTCTAAAACTACATTGAAACCCTCTGAGAATAGGACACAGTGCCTCTAAGGGGAGCTATTCGAAGGGGTTGAGAGCGAACTTGAATAGTGCAACAAAAACTACCCTCACAAAACTATTCCTCACTGGTACTGCCGCGACAAACATTATAAATCATACTGTGAAAAATTGTGTAAATCATCAAAGCCCCTTCGCTATGTCGATCATGGCTTGTATATTATCTATGAGAGCTAGAGAGTGTATTCTGTAGAGAGGGCAAGCAGTTCTACTGTCGTAGTACGAGCGGTTTTATTGCACTACTTAAAATGGGTCAGACAGCGTCCACGGAATGATTCCGCAACCAACTCCCGATGACGGAATATTCTCTAACCCCGCGTCCGCCCTGTGTCGGTACTTGTAAAGTCGCGTCCTGGTAGTATACGGTATATTGTTCTCCGATCTATCACCTGCAGTTTCTATCAACTCAAATTTCACTATGGCTACCACAAAAGTTGCCCTAATTACAGCAAGCTCAGCGGGTTTGGGTGCCCAGATCGCCCGTACACTCGCACCGGACTTCCGTATCGTCAGTAAATATATCTAGACACTCAAAGACCCAAACTGATTTATCCAGGTAATCAATTACTCGTCCAATTCTGAGCGTGCACAGTCGCTCATCAAAGAACTCACGTCTATACCCGGTAGTTCTTCACAGGCGAATCCGCGCTTTCATGTCGTCCAAGGAGACATGTCCTCGAAGCCATCAGTGCAAAACCTGGTCAAAGAAACACTCGAAAAAATGGGTCGGCTAGACGTCGTGATCTCCAACGCTGGCTGGACGCGCATGACAACCTTCACCGACATCGAGCAGCAAGTCAACGACGAGGACTGGGACAAGTGCTTCACCATGAACGTCAAGACACACCTGTGGCTCGCCTACGCCGCCAAAGACGCCCTCGCCGAAACAGAAGGCTGCTTTATCTCCACAGCCAGCGTAGCCGGTGTCAAGCCCAGCGGCAGCAGCGTCCCCTACGCCGTCACAAAGGCCGCGCAGATCCACCTAATGAAGAGCCTTGCCACCATTCTGGCCCCGAAAATCAGAGTCAATAGCATCAGCCCTGGTATGCTGCTGACTGAGTGGGGGCTCAAGTTCCCAGAGGCGAAGCGCAATGCGGCGATTAACAATACGAAGCTGAAGAGGTTGGCGACGGTGGAGGATTGTGCGGAGCAGGTTAGGGTGTTGGCGCTGAGCCGGAGCATTACAGGCCAGAATATTTGTATTGATGGTGGATCGTCGGTGTAGCGAAGAGGTTGGTGGATTGCATACGCTCGTAATGAGGCAGGAGGGTGCGTAAGGATATGAAGTGTGAATTGCTATGAAATGGCCAGTAAGTGGTATTCATCGTCTACAAACTTGATGTAAAAGGAGGTTCTATCTGAGAACCTTGCCTCTTGACTCTATCTAGAGAATCTGCAGTGTTACAGCCACTTTAGGAAGAATCGGAAACACTCCAGACTCTGAAACCTCTCTTCGCACCTAGTAGTATTCGTCCTCCTTTGACGCCCCAACATTCGGTCTAGAGTCATTCCTGTTCCCCCTCAACGCCGCAATGGCATCTTCATCTTTACGGTACAGATCCTTCAGATACTTCTTGAACGATCTCGACATATCCACCGTAGCTTCGATGTGCTTTTGTTTGATGATGATGCAACCACGAGAGTCTTTCTCTTCTTCCGTTTCAGCCAGCGAGACGGCAATTTGGAAAGCTAGTAACACAAAAATAGTTAGTATATTTGACATAAAGATGGAGCCGGAGTTGAAAGAGACACACCATTTCTGATTTCGCGTCCGTTCCATTGTAATTGTTTGAGCTCCTTGGACTCCTCGACATACGCGCGCGTGTTATTGTGGACTCTGATCTCGCCCTCACGCTCGCGCTCGAGCTTTTGGAAGAATGACTCCCAGACTTCTGTTCGTGCTTTGTCAGAGAAAGGTGGATAGTATATCGTGAGGTTGATGCGAGATATGAATGCCTCGTCGAACATGCCAACGCGGTTGGTGGTGAGGAAGAGAATGCCCTGGTAGTACTCCAATGCGCGCAGGAAGGCGGCAACTAGACTGTTTCTTTCGATGTCCTGGACGCGCCGGTGTTCCATGAAGATGTCGGCTTCGTCGATCAGGAGGATGGCATTCCATGCTTTTGCGTACTTGAAAAATTCCATGAGTTTTTCTTCGATGTTGACCGGGTCTGTTCCAATGTCTGCGCATGTGATGGTCAGGAGAGGACGTCCTGCATTGGCGGCAATACATTCTAGAGGAGAGTTAGACTTGGGTCATATTACGTATCTGTAGTATCGTCATTTACCGGCTGTATACGTTTTTCCAACACCTGGTTTTCCGTGTAACAGAAATATAAGTCCTTCTCCTTTGCCTTTGACGAAGTCGGGGGACCACGGCTTTTTCGACATTTGCTGGTCCATGACTGTAGAGTTTTTCTCCCCGAACTTTGCCTCCCGTGCTGCTTCTGCTTCCAGTCCGAGGAGGTATTTTTGCGTCAGACTTCGAATGAGCTGCTTGACGAACGGGTCCTCCAAAACCAGCGTGTCTAGCATTGACCTATCGTATACGGCCGGCCGGAATCCTGATACTTCTAGCTTACCTACATATTCGTCAGTAGGTTCGGGATAAAGAATAGAAGGGGCTGCTCGTACTCCATTGGCGTTGCTTCAGCACATAGGCGTATGTACTGCGGTAGCATAGAAAATACTGGTGGTTTGTCATGCCTGAAGCGGTGAGAGGATTGATGTTCGAATAGCCACTGAATTTGAATGGCTTATTTTGCGAGGACATAGTCTTATGGCAGGTATCGCAACAGTGACGGTCAAGGAGCACTCCCTTGTCAGTTTCGAAATTTTCTGCAAGCGTAACTGAGGTTGCACTCGAGGACCATGCGTACCGATCAGGATCTGATATGACCAGTCCTTCGATCTAGAAATAGTTAGAATAACCCCAAGACTAGGTCTATAAAAGTCTTACAGGTTGGCGCGGAAACGTGGTAGTATAACCTCGAAACTCCCAGCAACCCTGTCGTCTCAGCTGGAAGAAGATTTTGCCTCTCTGCTCGAAAAACGGTCGGGCTTCTTCTATTTCTCCCCAAACTTTGGTATTGACACGATATTCGAAAGGATGAAGGATCATGGAACTGATCTTCATTTCCCCTGCGAAGGTCTCCATTCGGAGCTCGTAGTTGGCTGGCCCGACATGTAACCCATCGGAAGACATGTTCCATACATTAAATGTATACCTTTGAATTGATCCATTCACGACCGTACAATCCATGGACCCCATTACATGAGGTTGATACTCACCGACAATATCCCAGTCAATCAGTACATCGATTCCGGGAGGGAAAAGGAGCCACAGCATGTCAAATGTAGCCACGCCCCTTTCATGACGCTTGCGTTCTTCTTCAACTTCTGTTCCGATTGATGCTTTCACAAAATCTCTGACGATGCCGATGTGTTTGTAAACATACTGGCCTGCACAGCCCGATCCAATGCAATCTGTCGATGCGAACCTTTCCTGGTATTTGGCGAGAGCGTCGTCGTAATGTACCAGCAGGGCATAGGGCCAATTTATTTTTAATTTTCTTGACCCGAGGTCGTATCCTGGGGCATACTCAACTACACATCGCAAAGCATCTAGAACCGCTGGTCAGGTAATTTCGATGTAGGAACCAAGACGTGACTCATATGGCGGTAGCTTAATCTTTCCATCATCCTCAGACTTATCATCTGTTTCCTCCCCTTTCCCTGTCTTGCCTTTCGAATCTGGTGTCGGGTTTTCTAAGAATTCTGTGGCATTGGCTTCAAGCCAGGTGGTTCGAACATCAACAACCTTCCTGCCAAAATTTATCAGCTCATGTCTTGCAAGATAATACAGGTATGAATTCTCACATAACCGGTGACTGGATCTGAAAAGGCTGTTCAAACTCGTGCGCCTGCTTTTTCAATGGTCGACTGTGCAGATGCTCCCCAGCTACATTCACATAGCGGATCTCATATGTTATCTCATCAGACTCTTTAGGGCCATCCTCTTTGGCAAGACTTTTGCTGGTCCGGGAGTTGGCTTCTTCAGAGGCATCGAAATTGGCGTCATTCGTGGAGGACATACCAATCGCTGAGTCTCGAAATGTAGCGACCATTTCGCTTTCGCACGGGATGGCATCCATATTTCAGGTACACTTGGAGCAAAGGATGTCTTCCGGTTAAGAAAGGCCACAAAAGTCGTAGGACATGGGTACAGCACCTAAATATGAGAAGCCTGGAGAACACATGTCACTGGCGTTCTTGGGTTTCAGCTTCAACCGAATGGCCCCCACACCTCAAGAGCGGTTCGGCGTAGTAGAACTGTATCTTTGGGCCACACTTGCATGAAAATAGATCAGATCGGTTACTCAAAAGTGAGGCACGATTGAAGGCGGATAAACAGTAGTATGTGGCGCAAGGCTGTGAGTTTCTTCATCCAATAGAACTTCACCACGTCGAGTCAGTCGGCCAAGAGGATTACATGCATAGAATCTATCCATGCTCAGGTATGCAGTTGCTGAGACATTCTTCCAGCCCGCCTTTGGTGGCGACAAGGCTGAACGTAGATTTCTTTGAGACGTATAAGGTTCTCAGGTTGATGTGATCCGGAACGCAACTGCGACCGGGAAAAATTTCAACATGGCGGAATACCAAACATCGGAAGAGGAGCAGTTTGTGCCACGGGAGATTGTGCGTGTCTTCTCTATGCGCATCCGTGAGGAATGTGAAGCTGGCGTTGAGGGCGAGACGGAACTAGGAAGGGCTCTTGTGGAAAAGGCCGAAGACGATGAGAGTCAGCAGAAGAAACGCATCCGACAGATAAATGAATATCTCGATTCGACGAGGTATGTCTTTCACGGAGTGACTGACCTGCTCCATGTTAGCTGATCAGATACAAAAACGTAGACCCCAGGAGCTCGCGAGACTGAATCAACTCAGACGATCTCTGGAGCTATCGATGCACGAGTTCTGTATCCGCATTCAGAAGTCTCAACCCCAGCAGATTTTGCCCAAGAAAATTGACTCTTGGGAGGATGTAGCGTCAATAGTCGAAGGTGTTATGGGCCGCTTGCAACAAAAGAAAGAGACAGAGAAATTCCGCCGCGCCACCAAGCATTTCCGCACCTTTTGTAACACCATCAAGTCTCATTCTACAGCCTTGAAGATGTTACCGACGAATAATGATTATGTTAAAGTTTTTTATGGGGCTCTTGCCACAGTGATTCAGGTTTGTGTAACACGAATCTTCGACAACCAGGCGTTGACAATGCTACAGGCATCCGAGGGCTACACCAAAGTGATGGAGGCTTTACCTCGAGCGCTCGTTGATATTAACGATGCTGTAGCCGCAATAGAGAAGCGCTCGTGGTTGTTCGAAAACGACACAATGAAAAGCTACATGTGGCGCATTTACAGTCAAATATTTGCATTTCTAGGGGAAGTCATTCGTTGGTATACTAAGCGATCCGCGCAGCGCCTCCTAAGTAGCTTCAATGAGCATCTGCTCGAGTTCTTCGACGACCAGGTCGAGGAAATTAAAAAGTTGGCAAAACTAGTTCACGACGAAGCTGATTTTCGTGCGCAGGCCGATGCCCAAATCAATAGGCTTTATCTTGAGGAAATGGATGGCAAGGTGGATAGATTCATGAAGGAGCTTCGTGAAAGAGATGCTGCTCATCGTGATATTTCAGCTCAACGATACGAACGCTTCCATGAAGCTCTGGAGAAAAGGCGACGGGACGAACTCTGGAACGAGGCAATCCTCCAAAACGTACTCATGGATACTTGGAACAAAATGAGAAGGCAAGACATAGGATCTGCAATGTCTGAGATCCTGGAAGCAGACGCCAGAAAGCAGCTTGCTTGGCGAGAAGACTCAGAGCGTGTTCAGAGAGCCCAAAACGACCAGGGATCTGGGTCAAGCCAAGTAAACGAAACGCGCAGAATCCCACAAAGAAGCTGCGAGGATTCTTCTGCTTCTCAAATCACCCGGGATGCACTACTGCTGAGCTCTTCCGACCTGGAAGACTATTTCGACCGCGCCAAACTCGCGATACCCGGGACTCTTGATACCAATTTCATGCTTGCAGATCCAAACGTGGCAGATCAGATAAGATCGTGGATTGTAGCAACCGACTCTCAAATTCTGTATACCTGTGGTACAGACCCTTTCGAAGAAAAGTCTCAAGGCTCGGGTGCTGCAAGCCAATACATGTCGGTCATTCGACAAGCAGGTTTGCCCGTGTGCTCGTACTCTTGCTCACTGTCGACCGAACCTCCACCTCAAGGCCGTACACGCGAGACAATAGAGCTAGTTGCTTTGGTTTATAGTCTGATACGGCAGTCCATTGAACTTCTTCCGCCCGTAATTGAATCCGACAGTCCAATTCTTCAAGATTTCCGATGGGACAGGCTGGACGGAACATTGAGAACTTTTCCGCTCGCATTCGAGATATTAGACACCGTATTACGAGCCACCAGGCATGCGGTCGTTTTCGTCGTCATTGACTCTATTGACTCACTTGACGACCCAAGCCACGGCAGCACCGACCGGTGGCTGTCAGGTGTCTTGCAGTTGTTCACAACCCTTGTGACGTCTGTGCAAAGCACGACTTTCAAGATATGGTTGAACTCCGGTGGACGTTCGCCGATACTACTAGAGTCCTTGCAACCGCATCAAATTGCATTCTCCGGCTCATTAGGGAGGTCTGGCAGGCGGATGCTTGGCAGTGAGTTGATAGTGCTATAGCGCTCAGACATTTCGTTCTCGAGCTACATTCGACAGTCTCGTCGAAAGCACGTTTTCTCGTCTTTGTTCATTCCTTCGTATACTGTCGTGACTGTTCGTGATATACTACCGATACGTGTCAGAAACTTCTCGTTCCTGCCGGATCATAACTTGACGAGACTCTTGACTGACTATAGAGCCGCTCTCGTCATGGTAGCACTGGATCCCATCCTTCGCTTTTGATGCTAATGCAGTCATCTTAGACTTCCGCTTGGAGCGCCCTTGTGTCGATGCGGTATGGGCTTGCGGAGTGAGGTCTTGGGGCTTAGCTTTCGTTCTCGATTTCCACCTGGTTAATGATCTCAACTCGAAGCTTGTTTGTGCCCCGCTAACCTCGCCTGTTGTTGGATCTCGAGCATAGGCAAGAGATAAACCCGTGGTTTTGAATCTTTGAGTGAAGCCCTTGAGAATGGGCGTTGTGGCAGACATGAAGCTGAAACATAGAAGAGTATCTTGCCAAGCGACCGTTGAGACGATCTGAACAGCCGACTGACCGTGTCTGATAAAGTGAGAGTACGCGAGCATATACATGACGGAGAACACGATATTCCTGAGAGACCTTGTCAGTGTTTCCTGGAAAATTCTCAGCGCTCAAAATGTGGTGATTTACGGTATTCTGGTGGCAAATGCCACCATGACGATAGACTTGTCCTCCATGGCCATTTTATTGCCATATAGTCCCACAACTGGTAACAGCATTATGGCGACTTCGCTGAAGATGTCGCCGGCGGTAAGTGCTTGGATCCATGGAATCTAAATTGTCAGTATGTACTTCAGATACAGATCTCAGATCTTCGAGGGAAAAAAAAAGAGCTGTCAAAACTCACAGAATCGACACAATGATCAAATCCAGATTTTGGTATGATGCTATCAACTGAACAACCAACCGGAACCGAAATTGCCCCAAGTAGGCCCCATAATGCGAGAAACGCTATGGTAAAGTATGCCGGATATGTGACCCTGGGCATGTGGTCAAAGACTGTCGAGATAAGTACGATTATCGAATATTTGGACAGTGCAAGTGCGATGTAGAGCAATATACGGCTGGCGAAGAAGGTCTGGTATACTTTCAGCACGTCGCCTCATTTTCCCAGACATTGCCAATAGGACAATGTCGCTACTAACCTTCTGAACTTGGAATATTTCACCATCATCAAGGATATCATATGATTTCCCAAGACCGTTTCCTATAGACCGGAGTAGCACACCCCACATGCTAAATCCTGCAATCTACAGTGCCATCAGTTGTGCCGTTCTGAAGAATTAGTGGTCATATTCGAATCCATACGTATGCCACAATGATGATGATATCGTCAGAGCCGAACGCCCTCCATTTTGTGTACCCCAGTCGTACTCCCAGAACCAGAGTAGCATAGATAGGCGCTAATAGGGTTACAATCCACAGCGTAGCACTATGATCATCAGGCGTGATGCGAGCAAAGCGGTAATCTTCCGCTCTGATCATATGTCGAGAACTGGACGCCAAATCCATTTGTTGCACGCAACGGAATGGAAGCGAAAACCAAGTTTTACCGAAGCGTCAGGATGACCACTTTATGTCTTGCACCTGGTGCTGATACCCAAGAGACTGGTAAGCAGGGCAGGCACAGACGCACACGAGAGACGAGAGCCGGACCACTCATGTCGGTCCTAGCCCTGGAGATTGTGAGGCGCCGAGTATTACCTAAGTATGCAGAAATGTATCTGATATTTTTGGCCATTCTCATTGAAACTTGACCTTCAACAATTTTGTCGCGGGTCTAAATTGCACTTGAAATTATTAGGGCCGAGCACCAAACAGCCGGCGCAGCTGGGGCGATGTTCCGTGGATTCTATATGCAGCCACATCGACTTGGTGCCGTGTTAATACGCGGGAGGGAACGCGTGTCAGAAGTCATAACTGTTTCGACTAGCTGTAGCAGGTGATTTTTTCTGAATGTCGCCGGGTAAATCTAGTTGTGTTCGGCCACATGGCCAAGGTAGGTTCCGATAGACCGATAGAGTTGTGCCGATCAGGCCACACCGAGAAGACAGCGAGCCGGTACGTGTACAAAGTATATGTGAAAAACGGTTGCTCCGTGGGAATCCGAGTCAAGGATGCGGCGTGGTGATTGGAGATGTCACTCCACGCGACCCTGCACGGGCTGCGGCTGTCCCGCGTCGCCTAACTCTGGGCCGGCCCAGCCAATCCCCTTTGCACTAATCTGCGCATCCAACGGCCGTGGCCGCTGCTACTTGCCCGCGCTACCTACCTGCTGCGTTTTATCGTCCCGTGTTATGGCTTGGCGACGTCTGCTGTGGGCTGTGAATTGTCAGCTTGCTGTGTGTACGTAGGAGTTCTTACTCACTTCTAAAGTTTGTTGGCTCTCCAGTTCCAGTATACTGGACAACGATCACGTCATCCTAATACACATCTGATCGAACGATACCCACCTGGAGCGAGTCGATATTGACAAGCAGAATTTCTTCATAACGATCATTCCCTCAAATTGCCCCAAATGGCTTTCTCCCGATGCACAGTCGACGTCCCAGACCGAGCTGCATAAACCAAGTCCCCCTTGCCCGCAATGCTGCACACTTATTCGCAGGAGGATACAGATCCCGCTTGCACCATGCCACCCATGACCCTTCCCAACAATTCTCGCCAATCATTTTGCTCTGGCTCTTGTCGACTAAAAGACCCTTCGGCGGAATAGACCGCTTCTTCGAAACATCCCTGGGGAGCTTAGGTATAGCCTGCATGGTGGAGGCGCTCCTCGGAGAAAATCTATACATGGATTTTGTGCCATAAACCCTAATTTGCCTGGTCACTTTGACGGTTCTCGGGTCGTTCACGCCCTTTCTTCTCCGCTTGGAGCCCTTTCCTTGGCGAAGATACAGCAAACATGAAAGGCCCTGTAGACACGACCACTTCCACCGACAGCGTCGAGCTGGAGAATACGCCCGCCGGGAATGAGAAATATGGTACACGTAGGGACGAATCGGACATGGATCGCATGGGCAAGATCCAGCAGCTCAAGGTACGTTTGAATAAGCTTTTCGATGGTTCTACGGAAATCTAATCGGGATCAGCGACAATTCAGATTTCTGACGATCTACGGTTTTGGTGTGGTTCTTGCCAACACTTGGGAATATGCATTAATGTAAGTTGCCAGTTCACCAAGTTGGAAAACAATCTGACATGTCTTCAAAGCGGTATTGGCATCTCTCTCTACAATGGAGGGCCTGCTGGCGGCATATGGATGCTCCTTGTCGTCTGTTTTGGCATGTTTTGTGTTACATTGTCCTTCGCTGAGATGGTGTCAATGTGAGTAGCGCGCCATGTTGAACAGAAGCGTAGTTGATCAGTTTCAACAGGGCTCCGACAGCTGGTGGGCAATACCATTGGGTCTCGGAATTGGCGCCACGAAAACATCAAAAGTTGATCAGTTACGTTGTCGGTACGTTGCCTCTCCTTTCGGACGTTGGCATGCAATGCTAAAGGCTCTAATTCTAGGCTGGCTCACCGTCATTGCGTGGCAAGTTTACGTGGCTGGTACTGCCTATGCGGTGGCCCAGCAAATCCAAGCTCTGATCGCATTGAACATGCCATCCTACGTAATCCAGGGCTGGCATGGTACATTGTTGTCCATTGCTATTACCATGTCCTCCATCACATGGAACACACTTCTGGTCAACAAGCTACCCCTCATGGAGGGCGTGGCCCTCTGCCTCCACATTTTTGGATTCTTCGCCTTCGTCGTGGTGCTATGGGTCATGGGCCCGCGCTCCAACGTTCACGATACATGGACAAAGTTTGAAGACCCTAGCGGATGGGGCAACAAAGGACTCGCTACTCTGGTTGGTATCCTCGGTCCTTCACTCACCATCGGCGGGTCCGACTTGGCCGTTCATCTGGCCGAAGAGGTTAAGGACGCCGCCTACGTCTCCCCAAGAGCCATGGTAGCCACGTCTCTAACAAACTACACGTTGGCTTTCATTATGACTGTCACTATGTTCTCAACCTTGGGTACTGATCTGGATTCGGTCCTTAATACCCCTCTTGGGCAGCCTTGGATTCAAATTCTAGCCAATGCAACTCAGTCAAAAGTGGCTACTAACATTATGACAATTGTTATCATTCTCATGCTGCTATTCTGCTGCATCAACCAACTGACGGCTGCATCGCGCCAGCTGTGGTCCTTTGCTCGCGATGAAGGTCTTCCATTCGCTGGTTGGCTCTCTCATGTACGACAACCTTTCCTGCTTGTAGAACGTCAGCTAATGCGCTTCTCAGGTGCCCCAGGGCCGGGACATTCCTGTCAACTCAGTAGTATTTACCTTTGTATTCACGGCACTTGTGTGTCTCATCATCATCGGTTCGCCCATTGCTTTCAACATCATCATCGCTCTTGGGACAGTGAGCGGTTCCATCGGCGATATCACTGTCATTTCCTGCATGATAAGAAAAAGGCTAGTTGGCGAGCCTCTCCTTCCGTCTCGATTCAGTCTTGGCAAAGCGGGCATATTTTTCAACATCGGCGCTGTGTGTTACACTTCGCTTGCGGTTGTCTTCCTCGCCTTCCCGACATTACCAAATCCCGCGTTGGTGGACATGAACTGGGCCAGTCTCATGTTTGGCGTTCTCATCTCCTTTGCGATGATCTACTACTTTGTTTTTGGGAGGCACAACTACAAGGGCCCAGTCGAATACGTTAAGAAGACGATGTAGAGGAAGGCTCTGGCATGGTGGATGACTTGAGCGATTTTGCAGTACGTGGGTTGACGTTGATGCCATCACTGTACATATTCAAGATGGATAATCAATCAGTCATACCATACAGCAGTACCTAGCTGCTCGCTTGATCTGTTCATACCCCTCCTGGAGCTATGAGCGTGTTGCATTACTTTGCTACAGTGAGTTCAAGGTGCGGCTCACCCAAACTCGCTGAGGGAATCATTATGTACGCTCAACCAAAAGTTATTTGTCTCTTCGATCAATTCATTGACAATTCGCACGATATAGACGTGAGACACTGGGACTCATTCAAGCGCACTCTCCCGCAACTAGTGAAACCGGAAAATGGCGCCCTACTTTAAGAATAGCTGTGATTGCCACATTTGCTTTTTATTTACTGTTTTGATACCTTATCTTTGTCGACGAACTGGGTTCAATTTTGCGGTTTTGCTGGGATTGGTTCACAGCAGAATAGAACCAGACAGACCAAAGCGCTCAAAATTAACTTGGATATGTCGCACTCCAAGGCGAATACCCATCATCCTGAAAGATACTCTCGAGCTGACGTCTTCTCACCCCGACATTTCCCCCATCAAACAGGGGAAGACACGCTGCATCTTGCAACAGCGTCGAAAATGGCATATCGTTTGCATATGACTTCCTGTGCACACAATATCGTTAGTTTACGTACTCCACGCAGAGGACGAAGAAAGCAAAAAAGAGCAACTTGCATGCCCACAACACTCATACACCCCAGCACGACCTGTGTTACCTGTTCGCTGCACCAAATCTTCGCCTCAAGCGCAACCTCCAATCTCGCCTGCCAACTCACCGTCTCCTCCTTACTTTCCAGGACGCACATAGCCTTCCACACCAACGCGCGCGCAGCCTCAATCTTCATCTTTGCATCAATCAGCCGGTCACTAACACTCTGGTGCTCCACCACGGGTACTTTGCCACCCCGGTACTCCCTCTTGCAAAAGGCGAGCGCAACCTCGAATGCGTGGCGCATGACGCCGACGCACATTGCGCCGACAATAGCGGCAGACATACCGAATGTCTTTTCAACTACTTGCGCGCCCTCTCCTGGCTTGGCTAGCAAGTTCGCGGCGGGGACTTTGAAGTTAGTGAAGCGTGAGTGGGGTCCATTAACGGATTTGTGGCCGCCTAGGTCTGGGTCGGAGAGAACTTCGTAGGCAGAGGGAGGATTGGAGGCAATGTCAGAGCGGGTGACGAGAAGGATGAGGATGTTTGAGGAGGGATCAGAGGTAGGGTCTTGGGGGATGCCGGGTCTGCCCTGACGACAGACGACGCATTGGAGGTCAGCGCCACGCTGGTCCCAGCCGCCTGAGTTGGTGGTCCAGAGCTAGACGACGGTAAGTATAAAGGTATGTTAAAGCGATGCTGTCCAATTTCGTCTCAAGACACACCTTTTCTCCGTTGATTACCCATTCATCTCCCTCTAGATAGGCGGTGGTCTGCAAGCCTGGTGCCCCTTTTTCCAGCCAATTGGCAGTTCCTTGAGGCTCACTATGTACGAAGCTCGCGAGCCTCTGTCCGCTCTGCTCTAGAAACGGTGTGAGAAATTTCTCATGCTGTTCTTTGTTGCCGGCCAGGATCAAAGGAGTAAGACCCAGTCCAGTTCCTAATATGGTGATAGCAGTACTAGGCTCCACGGCATGTAACTCTTCTATCACAATAGCGGCATCGACAAGACCGCTAGAAGTGCCTCCCAGCGGTATGGGAATCTGGCCTTTGATAAGACCGGCGGAAACGGCGCTTCGGTAGATGGGGAGGGTGGCCTGAAAGCGCTCTGTCTGTGTAGCGAGGTTGGCATACAATGCTGGTGCTGTGGATAAAACAGTGTTAGCAAAGGCGTGGGCATTAGCCCGGAGCTCCCTTTGTTCAGATGTCAGAGAAAAGTCTATCATGTTGGTAACCCTGCTTTCCAGTCAGATGAAGAATTGTGTTTTTCAATTCCCCTCTGCGGCAAACACCATCTTTGGATCCCCATTTATACCATAAGCATTCCAGCTGTCCCACTTGCCACTTCAAGCTAATGCGGTCAGCACTATATGTCCAATGGTTTTCAAAGGATTATCCCTTGGCCCGGACATTTGACCTAATCAGAGTTGTAAGTGTGAGAGAGAAGAGTAGACACGTTGCTTTGATGCGAAAGAAATGGGGTATCTCATTGTAAATGTTGGCCTAAGCCCTTATCGCAACGCCAGCCAATCATCACCGCAGACCGGAAATATCTCTAGACATTGAATGCACACGATCCTCAAGCTCCTTTTTCTTCTTCTCTAGCTGGCGCGCCTCTTCTTCTTCGCGACGCAAGTCTTCCTCTGTCAAGGGCGCAACTGGCTCAGGCTCATATTGGGTCTCATCGACCTCATCCATGTAGTCTTCCCGTGAACGATTCAACTTTTCAAGCTGAACTTGTTGCTCTGCTAGCCGCTCTTCGTAGTACTGTAGTGATGCCGAGACTTGTGCATAACGTTGGCGCAAGGCTGTAATCTTCTCGTGTACACCTGGTATTGGGCTGGTTTTTGTTAGCTTGGGCAAGGCGTGCATTGTCTGATTCCACTCACTAGACCCCGAGAAGCTTCTCTGCTCCCTCCAACAAAGACTCGACGTCTATTTCATTCTTGTTGCTGGGATTGTACATTCTGTAGCCCAAGCCAGAACCCGCACCCCCTCCGCCACCTCTCCTTATTCTCTCCACAAGTTCGTTGCCAAGAACTGCGGCGACGGCCGTATTGCGTCTAGGTGCTCGTACGGCATTGGCGCCGCCTCCAGATATGCTGGCACCGCCCCCGTTAGGGTTGAAGATTGTGTTTCGTCTGTTCGTAGATGGTGCGGGCTCTGCATGCTTTGGAGCTGCTGGCGGCGGAGGGACAGAGAAGAGCGCTCGCTCATGTAACTCGGTGTCGCGAATCAGACTGGTGATATCATGGTTTTGCAGTAACGCATTGGTGAAGATCTTTGGCGGGGCGAATCTGGGATGCGTTCAGTCGAGCGCCGTGGTGTAAGGGCGAGGAACATACGGTAGCTCAGCAATCGACGCCGAGCAAAGCGATATCTGCTCCAAATACGCGTCAAGAAGTGTCATGGTGTGCAACCCCTAGATATGAAGATTGTATACCGGGGAGACGCGGGGTGTAAACAAAGGCGGCGAGCAATCGGTGCTCGATAACTATTCCCCGAACTTCCGCTGGCGTCAGTACCTAGCTGGGAGCTCCACCACCAGCTACGCATCAACACCATCAACCCTCGCCCACCACTGCCAACTTTCTCCAGCCCCGAGATTCCCTCCGCACCTTCCTTACCATCCGCAGAAACCACAAGAGCGACCGACATGGCGGACAGCATGGAAGGCGTCGTCACGGCGGGCGAGGCGCCCCAAAGCGAGAACGTTGAGCAGAAGACGATTGCCGGTGAGTCGCCCAATCCACCCCCTACAGCATGCCTTTTACGTTGAAATGCCCATGTATCACCTGCACGACGGCTTGGCCGGTCCGCAAGATGTGTCCGAACCACATGATTGCCACCGAGAGTGCGGCTTGCAAGTACCTGTGCCAGCGTGCTGATCCAAAGACGGTAGATATCCGCAGCAACTTTGTCCTCCTGGAACGCGCTGTGGCTCAGTTCGACACCCGCTTCACCCTTCGCGCCCTCCGTTCAATATCTTCTCTCCGCAAGAGGCTCACCGACCGTGTACTATGTTCCGTTGTCATCTTGACATACTCGCCCAACAACGCCACTGCCCGGACTTTCATCGAGTACATCGGCATGGATGGCGAAGCGATACAAAGTGTTGTGTCCCAGTACAAGGAGGAAGTACAAGCCAACAAGAACAGCACCAAAGAGCCATTGCCCGAGGTGGACGTCTACATAGCCATTTTGATACAGGTACGTTTGGTCCGAGCGAACGATGGACAGCAGCTGATAGACATAGGTGTATCTTTACGACCAGAAGGAGTTTGAAGAGGGCGCCGAATTCTCCGAAAAGCTGGTAGACAAGATTCGAGAATTGAACAGACGGACACTCGACTCGCTGGCCGCAAAGGCCTACTTCTATTTTTCGCTCTTCCACGAGGAAATGGATCCCAAGCCCCCGTCCAAGCAATCGCCGGTTATTACCATCCGTGGAAAGCTGCTTGCTGCTCTCCGAAGCGCTGTTCTCAGGAAAGACCCAGATACACAAGCGTCCGTTACCACTCTCTTGCTCCGAAACTACCTTTCGACCGCCGACATCACACAAGCCGATTTGCTCGTCGCACAGACACAATTTCCGCCAAACGCTCCCAATAACCAGGTCGCAAGGTACCTGTACTACCTTGGTCGCATAAGGGCTATCCAGCTGTCCTACACTGAGGCACACGAGCACTTGACTAGCGCTACCCGCAAGTCGCCATCCGCACCCTGTGCGACTGGCTTCTACCAGGCCTCTATGAAGCTCCTCTGCGTTGTTGAGTTGCTCATGGGTGACATTCCTGAGCGCGACGTCTTCAGCCAGCCTCGTTTGGAGCGAGCCATGGAGCCATACTTCCGCCTGGTGCAGGCTGTTCGTGTAGGCGACTTGCAAGGATTTTTGAAGGTGGTCCAGCAATCATCCTCCGTGTTCCACCGCGACGGCACCTACACGCTCATTCTTCGCTTGCGACAAAACGTCATCAAGACAGGTATTCGTATGCTGTCGTTGTCCTACTCGCGCATCTCACTCCGCGACATCTGTATCCGCCTCGGACTTGAGAGCGAAGAGTCAGCCGAGTATATTGTTGCAAAGGCCATCCGTGATGGTGTGATTGAGGCGTCAATTGACCACGAAAAGGGGTTTATGCAGACAAAGGTGGCCGGAGACATCTATGCAACCCGCGAGCCCGGCGAGGCTTTCCACGAGCGCATTCGCGCATGCTTAACTCTGCACGACGAGTGCGTCAAGGCCATGCGCTACCCCATGAACCAGCATCGCCTGGAACTTAAGAACGCCCAGGAGGCGCGCGAGAGGGAGCGCGAGCTGGCCAAGGAGATTCAGGACGGTGACATTGATGAGGATGATGCCGCGGGGGACTTTGAAGGCTTGTAGGAGCGTGTACAATAGCCATACTGGGGGCGCTTGCAGACACGAGTTAGATCCACATGTAATGACGCATGAATAGAAGAGACTTGACACGAGGGAAGCCTCGCAAAGACAGGCTGTATTCCATAATTGACAATGAGCTCAAGACATGTGACAAAGGGCAGAAAGCATCGCTAAGTTTGATAGAGGGGACCCATGCTGCACATCGATGCGCGTGCTAAGCCAGTTGCAGCCAAGATGCCGTTCCGTGAAATAGTCCCCGCAACCTACCCAAGGCCCAACGCGCTCTGCCCCACACCCGTTCTACCTCACGTCACGACTCGAACGAGTTCCCGATGCTTCCTTGGGAACTACAACATGCTTGATTGGGGCAGCCATGTAAGTTATGACTTGTCAATTCCTCCATCTCAACATTACACGGCCCGGTCATGATCTTGCCTCTAACACCAACATCAGGATTGACGTACCCCGGCGTCTCCGGCGCGCCATCCTCCTCAACGACCTCCCTTTGGTGAAGCGCATCATCCGTAACAATCCCAACTACCTCCGTAACCCAGACTTTGACGATCGTTCCAATACCTCGCTGCATCTCGCTGCAAAGCATGGTTTCACTACGATCTGCGAGTATCTTGTCGATGCGGGCCACGAAGATGGCATGATCAGTCGCAACAACGATTGGGAGACGCCCCTGATGCTCGCCGCCATGGCCGGGAAAGAAGAATGCGGCGTCTACCTCACCAAGCGATTCCCCGAATGCGTGGGCTGGAAGAACAAGGCGGGCTTGGACGCGCTCATGCTGGCATGCAAGTCGGGGTCTGGCACCTTGCACTTGATTCCATCGCTGATTATGCATGGTACGGACATACTTTCTGCATGCGACAATCAGGGCAATACAGCACTGCATCACGCTTCTGCAGCTGGTGAGCTGAAAGCGCTAAGGATGTTGCTACAATATGGCGCGAATCCAGTGGCGAGCAATAGCTACAGCTGGACGCCTGTACACTACAGTGCGACAACTGCGGCGGAAGCATACTTCAAGACATTGATCATTGAGTTTGAGAAGAAGAAGGCTGAGGGGAAGCGCGCAGTTGCAGAAAGGGAGCGCCAGCGCACAGCTGGCGTGAGATTGGTCACGGATCCTGAGGGATTGAAAGGCGCAGACGATGCAGCTACGAATTCTGCAAATGAGGCTGTGCATCCTTCGAGCGATAGTAGGCAGAGAGCAAGAGACGACGCGGCAATTGCGGGGCTGCCTGCTCCAGGTATGGAATGGAGTCCCATAGAGAAGAGGAGAGCAATGACGCCTACCGAAGGCCGAGGCTGGGGCTTCTCTGTTGATGGCATACGACCCAGGGCTGACACAGGAGAGTCCATATAGAACAGTGAAGGTTTGTCTTTTTTTTACTGTTGTCGGGTGTCTGGCGTATTTGTATTACTACCTTGTATATTCCATGGGCTTGAAAGTTGTTTTGGAACATCATGTAAACCTCTGGCAGGATATTTGAAAGATATTGTTTCCAATTGGATGCTACTTGTTATTCAAAATAAGTGAAATATAACTCCGTAGACTATGCCATATCCTATGCGTTTCGCTGAACGCTTTTCCAAATCTCCCCTATTTCCGATCCGAGCTATTCCGACTTATGCGTTGGAAGCAATCCCAACTTCCAGTACCGGTAATCAAAATGAAGAATGAACCCTAGAAGTGTCAAATGCGAGGAAAAGATTGTCATGCAGACGTGATCCAATATGTTCAAAATCCTCCGATGCCTTCATCATCGGAGTATTCACTTCTCTCATCCCAGCTCTCATCACCATCCGTAGTATTCTCCATCAATGGCATTCCAGCCAAAGCCCTCAGCTCATTTGCTTCGAGCGGCTTCCCCAACCCAATAGAAAGCTGCTCTTCACCATCGTCCTCATCTACTTCCTCCGGCGCGTGGTAACTCCACGAGTACTCAATGTCAGAGAGATCGTGAGGCTCGTTGCTCGCACCAACACGACACTTGACCTTGAGCAACTCGACTGCAAGAATGCATTCCTCGTCTTGCTGCTGTGGGTCCTTTGTCGACGAGGTGATGTCCGATGCCGAGTCCACCCGCCTGACGGGCAGGCGGAGATGTGGAGACCCCGGTCTATCCTCGGTGGAGCCTTTCTTGAAAACGGGGTTCCGCACGGTCTGGATGCTGGTGACGAAGTAGACTGGCGTCTGTTCTTGCGTCATATTGCGTAAAAAGGTACGTGTTGCTGTGTCCCGGCGGAGCTGGTTGAAAAAGGTGGTGGGTTCTTCGAGCGTGGTGTGGGTCATTTGCTCTGCAGTCAAGTCGAGAAGGTTCGCGTGGGAGGGCGTGTGGCTGGAGTTGGAGAGCGAGTGTGTGGATGTGAAGCGGCCATTGTCGTCGTAGACGATGGTGTCTTTGTATTTGGGATGAGTCGTTTGCTTGGAAGGTGGTGCTCTTGATGGGTTCAGAGATTCAGATTTGCTTGATAGAGGATCAGTGATGAGCTGGCCCAGTGTGAGGGCTGTTGAAGGCAGTGGTGCAGGTAGAACCAAAAAAGACGACATGATTGTTGCAGGATTCGCAGTACGGTGAGAAGATAGTGTTAGAGCTTCGAATCTCAAGACGTGTAGGTTACAACGAATAAATATCACTGAGGCTCAGTCCTATTTACATGTGCTTGAGTTCAGCATGAACGTTTGCTGTGGATCCTTGTATCGAAAACCTGGAGCACATTCTTCATTTAGCACGGGCACTAGAGTATAAGAATCCCTACTTATGGATCTCCTCGGCAGATGATCATCATGCAATGCTAGAGATTGCGTGACGACGAGCAGTCAAGACCGCGCTTGTCGTCGGTCAGACGGCGAACGCTCGGCTGAACGCGAGAACAAATCGGTACTATGACGATTTCCAAGCCAAGATTGCCCCGTATTATGAAACCGTTTACTGGATTGGTGATGAAGAACCATGTGCGCTATTACTTGGACGGTTCTGAGTGGCGGTCTGACGAGGATCGGCTGACTTGTCCCTGAGACGACGCATGACATCCGAGGCTAGCTTTTGAACAGCAACGGAAAAGATCGGAGCCGCAAATGAATTCGCAGCCAAAATGGCCCAAACGGTATGTTAGACGACAGAAATCCCTCAGACTGGAAAAGGAAAGAAAACATCTGAGTGTGTGACAACTTGATGTTACGATGTGCGCCTAGACCGAGATAAGATGGAATGCGGCATGAATTTTTGATAAGAGGAGAGTGACGGCGGTCTTGACAGTGAATCTCATGCGGTTCCAAGAGACTATGATGTGCCTTTCATGTGAGATGCCGGCATTTATCGAGTCGTTACTGCGTAAAGTCTATCACAAGCTATCGCATCTAGCGCTCTGCTGCTGCAAGCCGTCCTTTATGAAGATCGGGTCGTTCAGTCGTCAGTGCTGGGGGCATGTAGTCGTGTCCAGGGGTTTCAGCAAGGACGCCCTGGGTGAAATATTTCTCTGCCTTGAAGATGCTGTAGAGAATCACAATTACTGTCGCAAATGCAGGTGTAAGAATTATCGCGCCCCCTGCCATTGGCCAAGTCTTGCCTTCCCGCCAAGAAAGAATGACTAAGACCATGCGTGGCGTAAGTGGCTGGTGGCTGGGCAGACGCCATTGACAATAAGATCGCTTTTCATGTGACGCTCGACATTGCCATTGAGTTCTGTCGCACTTGCTGCCATTGCACCATCTTCAGGAACAATAGCGATCGTTGCTTCGTATTCGAAGAGATGGTAGGGACCGAGGGAGGCCTGTTCGTCAGGCCTAAGGCCCATGGCTTCTGCTGCCTTCGGCAGTGGGCGGATAGCTGACACTGCCACACAAGGGCATGAGCGAGATACCGAAGTCATGACGACTTGACCCGACCCCACGGCCATCTTCGCAGCCCATTCGAATATCCCCTACCTATAATACCATGGCGGAGCCCGCAGCTGGTGCGACCAACAACCACGCTCGCCGTCAAAATGCCCTCGCCCAAATACAATTCGCCTCTATCGTCGACGATGACCTCACTCCTTCCGAGGACGAGACACCAGAAGAGAGGGCACTGGAGTTGGAGACGGCGCAATCAGCGATAGGCGTCAGTATCGGCCGTGAGCAGACGCGTCTCACATCTCCAAAAACACCAGCTGCAGAGAAAGCGGCGGCGCTAGACGCGACAGAAGATGGGGCCTTCTTTGACGGCTGGCAGGAAGCTGTTGAACGTTCACCGGAACTTAAGACAGCGACGGTACCTACAGACGCACCCGCACCAGCAACGGCGCCATCCAAAGAGGCTCAGAAACCCGACAGCACGCCGACATCACATCAGACGGCAAGCAATGACGACCGCGGTCGCCAAACCGATCCGCAGACGCGCCTTCCTTCACCATGGCGGGCTGGGCCAAAGACATTTCAGAAAGAGAAGCCAAGTGACCACCGTGCCATGCTGCGTCAGCATCTGAAAAGCAGCAGGCGGCGGGCATCCTCAGGAGGCTCTATGACCGAAACCATGCGCAAATATATCAACTTCAATCTACCAGCCTCCCTGACCAAGTCCTACAAAGACCTGCATTTCTCGCTGCCTAGCTTATCGTCTTCCTCGCTAGATGCTGCTCCAAAGCGGAGGCGGGACACGCTTGCACACCCTCCACGACCACAAAGCATACCACAGCATGATGGCGCTCGTCAGTCAACGCCTATCCAGTCTAGAGATGTTTCAAGGAACGCCTCAGATGAATCACAGCAAGCCAAGACCGCTCCAGTTCCACAACGCGAGTTCAGCGACAGCAGCACTTCCACACTCTCCCCGGGAAGCCAAACCCCGACTGAACGACCTGCGCCTAGACTGCGCCGGTCTAATTCTGAAGGGTCGTTGCTTTTGTATCGGTCGAGGTCTTTTGCATCCTCATTGGGCGACGACTCGCGCTTTGAAAGCGTACAGGAGCAGGTCAACAGCAGACTCAAGGCTTTGAGGGACAGTTGGCAAGACTCGAACTTCAAGCTTCCAAGCCCTTCACTTCCCAATTTCAACCTGGGTTCTAGTACCGATCTGTTCAAAAATCGTAATTCTGGTATTGCGTCCAAGACGCGTGACGGTGAAGAGGGCCCTGCGCATCGAGTGGGCCTTCGTGGAAGTGCATCTGGCCCAGCTTCGCGCCGCGACTCTTTGAGGCAGAAGCGATCATCACTCCGTAATGGAGACCCAGAAAGTGATGCGCATCCGTACTTCACGCAGGCTCTACAAGAGCTGGAAGGAGACCTAGTGATACTCGGAGGCTATCGTGGCTCTGTTTTGCGCTCAGCTGAACCTCCCCATCGCCAATTATGGGTCCCCATCAAGGTCGGATTGAACCTACGTAAAGTGGATCTAGAAGTGCCTCTTGATCCAGATGCCGATGAGAGAATGCATGAAACCATTATTCCAAGCGGCATGCTAACCCATATTGGACCTGTCGATATCGCCAAACGTCTTTTCAAGCGACTGAGGGCTAGCGACAACGTCAGAGACGGAAAGCTTCGAGTGCACAACTACGGATACGATTGGCGGCTTTCACCGCATTTCCTCAGCCGACAGATGATCCAGTTTCTTGAAACATTGCCTTGTAATCAGCCCGGTGTGCCCCCAGAGAGGCGGGGGGCTACAATCATTGCACATTCACTAGGTGGTCTGATCGTCCGCCATGTCATTAACCAGCGTCCGGAACTTGTTGCTGGTGTGGTATATGCTGGTGTCCCACAACGATGTGTCAACATCCTTGGGCCTTTCCGCAACGGCGACGATGTCCTCTTATCCTCTCGCGTCTTGACCGCTCAAGTAAACTTCACTATTCGCACATCTTTTGCGCTCCTACCACTCGACGGAAAATGCTTCATCAACAAGTATACTAAAGAGGAGTATCCCGTGGATTTTTTCGACGTAAATACCTGGAAGGAATGTCGTTTGTCACCTTGTATAGCAGCGCCCCTGCCCCGTCCTGAGCCATCCAAAGACAGTCCCTTTAGCGTTAGCGGGCTAATGAATGCTGTCTCCAACGTACTGCCAACATTCCCTCCCCGCAAAAACAGTTCTGTCAAAGATTCAGCTGACCTCGCACGCAACGCCGCAAATGTTGCCACAGAGGAGGGCGCTGAACAAGCCGGCATGGGCCCGCAAATGGGACACGGCCAAAGCACAGAGACATCAAAAGAGCCAAACCCTGCAACTGACGTTACGATACCATATGACAAGGCTATTGAATACCTCACACGCACGCTTGCAGAAGTCAAGGCTTTCAAGCAAGAGCTAGACCACCGACCTGAGCACACGACTGCGAATCTATATCCGCCTGTTGCCTTGATATATGGCAAGTCTATACCAACGGTATACGGAGCAAAGGTCGAAAGCAGAGATGCTATCAAGCGAGCAGACGTATATGACGAGCTTGCGTTTGCCAGCGGAGATGGTGTTGTGTTGGCTCGCGCGGCCATGGTCCCTCCCGGATACAGTGTTGTCAAGGGGGGAGTAGTATCTAGTGACCGTGGGCATGTTACTCTGCTAGGTGACCTGGAAGCTGTTGGGAAGTGCCTCTATGCTGTTGTCCAAGCACGCAAACGTGGGGTGGGACAAGGGCCACAGGCTCGCTGAGCATGCGATGAGGGCTGGGGGGGATTCTATTAACCTTGATCAAATAATCATACGAAAATTACATGTATTTTACCGATAAATCTACGAATATCTTGCGCATCTTAGTCTCCCATCCGTAAATGATATCATCTTCACTGAGCCACTCATAGGTTGCTGATCTTAAGTCTTACCATGGAACACACTGCTGGAATTTCGCGTACCTTTTGCCATGGGTCGGTACTAGAAACTGCTCATGACGACGATGAAACGACGTTCTGTACGTTTACCGTGTTCCTCTCCCGTTACTGTGGCTTTGGTCCCTTATCATATTCCAACCTAGCCAGATCTTTCTCTGCACTACTTGGATATGTTTTCTATTCAGTGGCTCAAGAATTCGATCTGATCGTCTCAACAAGATGTACAGCAGCACCAGTGTATGTTAGACAAGCTCTTCAATACACTGGCGAAGCTTGCCACGATGATACCTATGAATATTCAACAACGCTGATAAGCTTTTCAGGTGCCCTGGCTTGATTTTACTCTCCGTTGATGTCTTACAGCCGGAATCTCGATAAAGAGCGACCACTGACATGTCCCATTGCTTATTTTGATTATTATGCTCTACTAAGTGACCTCTTGGTGCACAATCTCGAAGAAGGCGATATTCTGATAGGAATTTCCAGACTTGCTAGCGATCACTCTGTTAATTTCAACTCCTTGATTCGATCACTTCAAGCCCGCAGCCACTGCACACCTAATTGGCTCAGACTATTGGTACGATAAAGGTGGGGTTGAGTCAAAACAACTGCAGTTGCATAAAACACTAGATGAAGACTTGACTAATTCACTGCCACTAGTCTATCGAAGTAGCTATATACTCAGCAGTAGCAGGCAGGCCTGCCACTGCTGAGACTTGTATGCCCTTGCTGAGACCTGTATGCCCGTGGCAAGACCGAGGTAAGACTGGTATCGTTAGCTCGATCCTACTGTATGTCCCAACACAGACATACAGAGCCATATTCATTGAAATGATTACTAAAAAGTCTGGGATTCTTGGAAAAAATCATTTTCAAACATCCCTCCTTCTTATTGTGGATAAGAGAGCGACTGCCGGCCCCACTGTTGATTGGTAATATGGAAATAACAAGCACAATTGTATGCACACTTCTTTCCTATGCTTTGAATTTCTTGTATTTCATGCATAGATATCTGTGAAAGTCTTGTTTGTATGCTATATTGCTTAGAAAATGGAATATGACACTACTCAAAAGGGGTTGTACGTTTTGCTATGGTAGATCAGGGGATATCATTCTCAGAATTTGAGTCACTAATGAAGAAACATTGATACAAACTGCACGCTATAAATTTGCAGCATCCTCGGAGAAATTTAATCGAATCTTGTATGCCCAGATGACCCAAGAAACCAAGGAGAGGAGCGTTCATGACTGGCTTGAGGCGAGGAGATCAACCGAAACTGGGAAGACACCACTGGCTGTTTGGTACCATCAGCGATCGGATTAATGCATTTGGGAGAATACACTTCGTTCCTACCACACAAACTGAGTCTTTACGTAAGAATCATCTGTGTTGAGGAACTGGGTATGATGTATCCAATCGGTGACAGGCATAAACATCAGCTCACTACCATATCCCCAACCCAATCCGATTGTCGACTGCTTCCCCCAAAGCTGAGTTCATCGGGCATTGCTTGAGCTGGACTCTTGTCACTCGCTGTCCTGTTGCTAGAGGCTTGTGAATTCGGGTTAGTCCGCGGAGAGGGCTGACCCCTCAAAGTTATAGTCCTTGACTTGACTTCTCATTGGCGGATCTTGTCCAGCTCTCCACAGTTGACGAAGCAGCTAGGGAGCTCCGGGAATCGCCAAGCATTTTGAGGCCCAATTCAACGGTGCAGCTGATTTGGTGCAATGTGTGCCACCAGGCGGATCAGCTGCGCCCGCGGAGAGGGACATTTGAACCGGTGGCAGCGACGTCGATGTTGAGAATAGACGCCAGCTTATCTTGGCTAGCGCGCTTGATGCTAAGGCCGGCAACGACACCCTGCCCATGTCCTAGTCTTTCGAGACATTCACCCTTCGCGTTACCTTCGCCAGCATCTTTAATGGCGTTGCCCATCGCCTCCACTTACTCAAAGTAGGAAATGGAGACTTTCGGCCCCGCGTCTGAGTTGATTCGATCGTACTACTGCTGCTGCTGCTGCGGACTGAAGTTTTGAGCTCACATAGTCTTGTCGCTATGTCGGTTCCTCTCAGCGCTTAGTTACACTCAGGTGTGATCGTCGTCTCACGTGATAAGCCACTCTGATTGGCCGAAGAAGCTGTGGCCTGGCGGGACGGGGCTGAGAGTGTGTTCTGTCTGGGGTGCCCTGAAGTTTCCATGGCTGAGAAGAAAACCAAACTCTGACAGCAGGGTGAGAGATCATCAAATCCATTTTGCTCGTACCTAGTGTATGCGAGAAAGGTGTTCTACAAATCAGCTTTATTAACAATCCTCTTCGACAAATAATTATCGTTGGTCACGTTGTTCAATTGATGCGCACAGTTTAACATATGGTTCCATCTGGCACTTGTTCATGCCCTGCATACACCTACAATGTAGCCACACTAAGTGTTACACTAGGTGTCTCCGAAGCTCCTTCATTCAGTATCTCACTACAAGCCCTATACCTAGTTTTTCGGTACCGGCAGGGCGGCGGCCGATCAAGTCGCCTCAGACTTTCACTGTGCCAAAGGGTTGACACCATATGCAGATCATATCACTTCGCTACCACCGCAAAGGATGCCTCTAACGGAGCAAGGTCTTGGCCTGCCTATTTGTCTCATCCGCAGCTGCATGAACCAATCACGCTGGTATGCCGCCACTCTCGACATTTGCGCCATCGACATTTCCACATTGACCTGTGGGGAAGATCTCACAGCACAAGGCACCACACCAGCAGCCTTGGACAGAGCACGAGGATAGCTTCGCGCCACAGTTCGCCCTACGCCCGCGCGGCTCTTTGAAGATCATATCGCTAACAAACGCGAAGGAAGCGCGCACCGCGGCCACAAAACGGGATACTGAGGCGAAGCATCTTGTTCATCGACTGTCTAGCCCGGTCGGTCTTCTGTGAGACGTTTGCTGTGTCGGAGACAGCACCTTTCCAAAAACGGCAAACATCGATGCTTCTACTGACCTTCATGAAAAGACTATTGGGTTCGCATTATTTCTGCTAGGGTGCGTCAATGGTGTTCAGCCTTGTTTCCTCTGGAGACACTTGTCCTGGGGTGATGCATGTCGGAGTCGCCGTGCTTCAAACAGCTTGGGTCCCAGTGATCTCGAAAAGGAACCTGCTGGGTCTACGAGGATGAGGCTATCTTCACAGCTGACATGTTCTCATTCCAACTGTCGATGCTCCAAGACTGTGCCACACTACAGCTTGTGTTGTACTTCCCCTCCCAAAATCTTATGAAGCACTGTGCACAACTTTGAAAACACCCATTTATGGATACAGAGAGGTCTTGCGCACGTCTGTACTAGCATTGTTTGCTATGTCACAACAACAATCGTAGTTTCGCATCCGCATCAAGTCACACAACTACAACTTCGCCTCAAAAGCCTCCATATCTACAAAAAAGCTTAGCTGGTTGGTTACAAGGTCTTTGGTACACCAAAATACAGGGGTTCCGCAGCTCCCGTCCTCGGCCACTCGGTTTTTTAAGGCACCGACATCAGAAAGCCACCGTCAAAAGTCTCCGGTGTTCTCACACAGTAGTGGCATCTCTATAGATGACTTTGACTAAAGACAATGACCGTATTCAAACATAGCGTGGAAGCGGCCTTGCTTCAATAGACCAGTCAGCTTAGAGAACGCAACTACCAGTGGTGTTTGACATGTATAAGTTCGCCGGTAGTAGGTAAGCCTGGCTGTAATGTAGAATTTCGAAACAGTTCGACCCCAGCATCAAAGAGCCTGGGTTGAGCACGGTCTACCATGCATATCCCCAACTACGGGGCTCAAACTATGGCGGCTCCCAGAACACGTCGCTCCCGCCTCGATCGTCTGCTTGCATCATTCACATTCCCCATGTACTAGCAACGGTTAGCTGATCACACCTTACTGACTCTGTCACTCGGTTATGCCACCTTTGTCAAAGGTCGAAATGTAGACTTGGCGTCACCTTGGCGCAGTGAACGGCTATCCCACGCAAGCAACGGCTGAGCCGACGCCGCAGAACGAACCTATCTGCATAGCATGGAGAATCGAGACCCTGATCAGACGATCGTCCCAAGCCACGGTGAGACTTGCCCATATGTCACTTGCTGAACGTGCCAACCATGCAGGTATATTCCCCGTGATCCCCACTCTAGTCTGTCGCTAGGCGCTCAGCCATTGAAAAGTGAAGGGCAAGATTTATGCCATGGCAGCCTCGAAATGCAGGTGGGTGGCTAGTGCCAAGGGTACTCCCACGCCACCCACCACCACATGACAAATCCTGGTTCGCTCATCAGTTGGGTCTTTCAACCGCGCCGCAGAATAGCGTGACATCCTTGTCCGTCAAGGCTGCTCGCTTTTTACTAGTAGCCAAGGCTGCGTACGCAGCACAGGCGGCATGTTGGACCGTACGGGCCAGGTCTAGCAAGAACCATTCTGCTGAGTCCACGTCGTGTCAACTTTTTGCACTCTTCTTCGTGAGGGGGTGTACTTTTCTCCACGGAGCTCAAGACGCATTTGTGGTGTGACTATCTCATAATATATATTATATGGATGATTCCGTCTGTCTTTGTCATGGTCGAATCAACATCGCAAAGTCTTCAAGCACTTTACACGAGTGAGGTTTTCACCAGCCTGAACATACTTTTATCGAGAACTTATACTAAAGCATAACTGCTCTTGTACGATACCATATACATTCGTCAACTAGGTGGCGGCGCTGACTAGGCACCAGTCTCACATCAGCTTGCGATGGAGCAACGAGCTCAATCTTTTACTTCGAGCCCGTACCAGCATACGGTGGCCTACCCTGTACCTCATGATTCATTCACACACGACCACATGATTTCTCAAAGCGGTCCTGGATCGTTCAATGAGAGAACGTCATTCCAAAACTTTGGTCGAGATCCATCAGTCCATCGAGCACAGAGTGCTCCGATGGATCTTGTGAATTTGTGGTCATTCGAGGAGCCTGCCTGTGATAGCCCATTATCAACAAGCTCCTCTATAAGCCATGCTGAAAGCATGCATACGCCACCCTACACTGGCCTCCCGATGTACGAAACGATAGACCCAGCCTTCCCTCATACCCAAGCTTCCCTAGCAAATAATGGGACTTGCAACAGCGGCTCTGAGTCTCTCTGGGCATGTAACTATCCCGAAACCGCCCCATGGGACTCACAACCATTCGTGCTGCCCTACCAAAATGTCCCGAATTACGAGCAGTCTCCATTCGAGTTGACGCAGAGCTTTCAGCCTCATCCACAAGGCACAGCTTCTGCACCTTATCTGCCATTTGTCGAGTCACTGCCATATCCTATGGAGCAGACCGTGGGCACTCCAACTCTCACGGCGGAAGCCCCTAGCAACAATGAACGGGACAGCGACGTCTTGAGTGACTCTGATAGCGATGACTCGTGGTACGACGTCTCGAATTCTTCTCCTGCCTCACCACATGCATTTCCCAAGAGGCCCCGGGCAAAGGCCAATGTCTTCCGGGTTGAGGGGTGGTCTATGAACATGTCCCCTTTCGATACCACGCCAGACCGCAAAAATGTGTGCCCAGTGCCCATAGGACCCAACAGAGACATGCCTTGCCCGAAGCGCTTTCAACGGCCAGAGCACCTCCGTCGTCATATCCGAACTGTTCACGGCATAGGGTTGAAAAAGATTAATTACTGCAAAGTTCCGAGCTGCGGCGCTCCCTTCCCAAGAAACGATAACTTTCGCCAGCATTATCTCACTCATCTAACGAAAGGAAAAAGGAAGGGCAACAACGAGAAGATTTCCATCCAAAGAATGAAGGAAATTCTCGGGCCCAAGGAGAAACAACTTTTAAGGTGGCTGAAGATGAAGCTTAAGCAGGATTGAATCGGTCGACAACACTTAGCAATGTGGGTATATAGATCAGTTCAAGATCGTTTTGAGTATTTTTATCTTACGGTGTTGGGGGGGCAAGTGTTTACGGTGCGTAGATACACAGAATGGATGTCATGTCATTGTGTTGTTTGTAGAATTCTTGGTACATATACATCTGTAAATAAAACACATAAATGGATAAATCACATTTTCCTCATCTCAAGAGATTGCAAGAAACGCTGTCCCTAGCCACTCTGACATGAGTTTGACGTGGAGCTCTCCACCGCCACCGATCAGCTACACTGTCAATCGTGAGACATGAGATAGTGTCCTGCTCCAGAGTTGTAGGGACCTCCTTGCTGGAATCTATGTCATTGAAGCCGCCGACTATGGCGCTTTTCATATTCCCATGGGGCTTGTTGATGGTAGGAAGAGTGTGGTCTTAGCACTTGCTAGTACTACATGCTAGGGCAACTCGCGGACCCCGACCGAACGTCCACAGAAGGTCTTGACGCGGGCCGGACGGTGAGGTACAGCCAATCACTCGCCTTTACCGAGAGGGACTCGGACTGCGGAGTCCCAACATGGATTGCCGGGCGCCACAGGGCCGGGGTACAGCGAGCTGCAGGTGCCTCTGAGGGATAACTTCCGGTTCGTCAGCTGCTCGACAAATTAGTGTTGGGTCACCAGGTAAGTGGTCACAGCGTGATGGGCAGGGTTGTACTATGCAACTAAATCAAGGATGCATTCTACCCTCACACCGGCGCACCAAAAGCAACCTGAAATGCAATGCGCACTGGCCGTTCCCAAGTATGTCAGTCTGACGACGTTATGTCCCGTCTTGGACGCAAACGTCAGTGTCACACGACCCCAGATTCACGATACGATCTGGCACCAACTCCTCAATCCTCAATGCTGGGGCTACACTAATCTTCGACTTTTCAAGCACCAGAAACCGGGGGGATCGGATCGACACGATGTCAGTCTACGTCTTCATCTTACGAATATAGACCTCAAGAACCAAGTCACACAAAACCATTGGATCATCGAACTGCAGACAAATTCAAGCAAATAGTGACCAAACTACATTCGCAGACGTAGATGCCACAATTGCGATCCTGTACGAGTAGAGAGTCGTCACACTTGGGATGGGTGCCGCAGCGTTTGGTTCAGCCAACCAAGGTTCGGACAGCAAGCCATCATCTGCCGCCGTAGCCTTCTTCAAATTAGCATATGTGGGGGGCTCATTCCTGAAGATTCCTTCAGCTAATACCAAGAGAATACAGACTCACGTGAGATGATCTGGGGCCGGGGCCGGGGCCTCACGACGCTATTTTTCTTAGCACATGCTTGCAACATCCACACTGGAGAACACGACCTGGTTATCACAGCTTCATTAACTTCCTGACATCCGGAAAGCTTGATCAGTGCCAAGCAGAAATTGCATGCCTAGTGGTTGTAGCAGGAAGCGAATCCGAGCGCTTTCGTGAATGGATATTTGTTAAGTCTATTACACCAAAGCCACCCGGGATGCTTCTCCAGGCGACGACTTGCTGTATCTCGGTCGGAGACAGAAGATCCTCCGACCTAGCCTGCACGTGGACCTCTTTGTTCAGAGCGGGTGCTCTAACGTAGTCCCTCTGTGGCGACTGCCCCTGGCTCTCAAAGTCACAAACACGATAAGGCGTACTAGATAAGGAATGACACTAGATGAGTTTCATGTTCATCTCAAGAGACACTAAAAGTCAGTAGGTCATTATCATGTCCAGCGAAATCGCCGCAAAAGCAAAGAGTTTGGGCGGTTAATTACAGCATAAAGGATGCATGCAGCACGCCCAAAGCGATCTGACTACAACCATGCGGCTGTTATTAAACCTTTGATATAATTTTTCGTCTATAATCTTACCTCGACCAAGATCACAAGCTCATGGCAGATTGCCGCGAGAAAGACAAAGAACTGACTACCCGCCCGCAACCGGGCTCGGGATTGTTCAAGGGCATATGTCCAACACCAAGCAGGTACCGAAGGTTGATCGGTGACACTAATTATAATGAAACTTGATGCCTGAGCATGCAGGGATTTTAGATTTGTAATGATTTTGGGCATCACAGTGCCAACCCGCGGGTCGTATCTGAAGCACATACTAGAGAAGAGCTGGCATGAAAGCCGTGGGTATCTATGTGCCTGTCAATCCAATCAATTGAACAAAATGTCACCCACCAACTCAATGCAATCATGACGAAGAAATTCGAAGCGAGTAAGTGCCCTGATTTTCTTGACCCCCACTTTCACACACCATCGCGGATCTGTGCCGCGAGATCCTTATGCTGTGTAACCCTACGTTGCTCCTTAACTGGGCAGTTATACCTACTTTTCGCGCACTACGCAGAAGCAATAAGCACCCGCTAATCCTTGCTTCTGCGGCGAATGCGGCGTGTATTGTGTATATGTTGTTCAAGCAACGCCCGCAAAATGGGGGCCACACCTCAACAACGACCGACGACTTTTTTCCGCTTCATCTCTACGGATGCTGAGGATAAAACAAATACTCGTTTGCAGAACAACGGTCTACCTGATGCATGTAAGGTCAAAAAATGAAAACCTTGCATACACTTTCAACAGAGCTTTGCATTCCACACATGCAGGTCAAGCGTATCCACTACAGCTCTTTCCTCTTGGCAACTGGCCGTGCGGCTGTCGAGATATCGGTAATATCCACCAATACTCTTTCCTTGTCACTTCCATTATGCATCGCGCTTGCCAACGTAAAACAGCAAACGTGCACTGCGTGACCCGACCAAGACATGCATGCAGGTTTTCTAGAACAATGAGAACGACACGCCATGTCAGTTCAGGCTAAAGGGGCAAGGATATGGCGACAAACGTATCACCATGTCTCAGCCGCAATGACGTCTCATTGTTCTAGTCCTAACCCATGTCCCCACGGCGCGAAAAGATCCCTCTGCACGCATTCGTACACTTGCATACGGCTATGCTCGCTTCGCTTTCCCCGTGTTGATGTCCTTTGCTCTGTGTTAGTACCGCGCGTACCACACCACCTCGTTTACACCTGCACACCACCATCAGCTATCCTTACCGCAAGCCAAGGAGCTTGGAGTGCGGCATTTGTTTTCAAGAGTAACAGTGATCATGTCTCTAATGCTCTTGCTGCTTTTACCATTGCGGCCTGAAACCTGAGGCACTTCTCCCTGTGGTCATGCCATTGACTAATGGGCCGTTGACTAGCACATGCGTGGCGATAGAGGCGCAGGGAAGCGTACCCGAACATCGAGATTGGAGGCCAACCTAATCGTGCGGTGACGACGGGGTCTTCGAAAGTCCAGATCACGCTGGGTGTAGGAAGGCCCTGTAGTAACAAAGAAACAAAGCCTTCGTGATCGAGTTTGGAATGCGTGCCGATGATGAGATCTGTGCTGCTTGAAGGTTTAGAAAGTTTGGTGGTGATTGGCTACTATGTACACACGCTTGCATAATCGGCTTCTGGTCCACACACTGCACAAAACACTCAGCCTATAAAGGCCCCTACATCGCTTAGTGTAGACTTACCTTTATTAGAATTAGCTACTATATAGATGTTTGCAATGTTCCTTAACGGCACAAGCTCTCTAATTAACTACCTAATTTGAATATATTTACGGCGATATTATCCTCGACGTTATGTCTATCTGCGAAACATGATGTGGATTAAATTGGTAGAAATTGGTAATTGTAATATCTATTTACAACATGTTCAAACCTTTGGGGAGGCAAGGTCAATTTCTGGCTCTCGAGGCATCATTTGGACTTGGAGCGTGCTTTGGAACGTAGGGAAGTCCTCGCATGCATCGAAAAGTGGCTTTTCCATGCCAGGAGGAGCCCTCCAGTCGTAGCGCAGCAAGAGGATGCAGAGGGCGATCTTCATTTCATCGTTTGCGAACCATCGGCTAGAGATTAGATGCGTAATGGGTTAGCGAACTGGTCTGTATTTTACAGGGGGGCAGGAGTGAAGATAGAAGAGGATAAACAAAAGACTCACCCTGGACAAGCATGCTTGCCTATTCCAAATTCTTGGTTCTTGATATTGGCTGCGACAAAAGCATAGTTGTTTGCCTGCCCTTCTTCTTCTCGCTTTTTGATCCAGCGCTCTGGATAGAACTCCTCATTTTCACCTTGGTAATCAGCCGGAGGGATAACGATAAAGTTTCGACCCTTGGGAATAGTAAAGCCATCTGAGAACCTTAAGGCCTCCTTGAAGACTTGTCGGTGCCCAATAGCAAGGTTGCCGCGGAGGATTCTTAAGCACTCCTTATGCACAGTATCCTGCAACCTAAGACGTGCTAAGGCTTGCCTTGTCCACCCGTACTCCTTGAGAACTGAGATGGCTTCTTCTCGAAGAAGCTGAATATACTTAGGATACGAGATAATGTACCAGAGAGCTGTAAATAGATGCTAAAGCTTTTGTAAGCAAGCAATTTAATAGGAAAGCACATGTACTTACCCCACCCGTATTATGGATCGCAGCCATAGAGATAGCTAATTGAAAGCCAATAAGATCAATCTTCTCATTGTTCTTATTTTGATCAAGAACCCATGCTACCGAGTCGTGCGTCTTAGGTACTTTCTTGCCAGCTGCGATAGTGGCTCTTGCTAACTTCTCTCGGCGCTCAACCTCCTTTGCAATTAGATGGCGTGTTCTTCGAACTTGGCGTTGCAACGTCTGACACATTGGAGTAAAGTGCTGTACGATTGGCCATAAGTAGCGAGACCAACGACGAAGCTTCATAGCGGCTGGCATCGCAACCTTAGCGTGTTGAATTGTAGTGTCGACGTACTCAGGGTTATGAGCCATCTCTTCGCCAAGCATAGTGCGCGCAGT
Source organism: Curvularia lunata (assembly GCA_005212705.1). NCBI lineage: Eukaryota > Fungi > Ascomycota > Dothideomycetes > Pleosporales > Pleosporaceae > Curvularia > Curvularia lunata. The sequence continues at coordinate 109,084 of PELC01000040.1, read as the reverse complement.
AAAGCGGGCAATTATCTTCGTTGCTTCGGGTAGCCATGTAACATTGTGCCACTCCCCAGGAGCAAGTTTGCCGAAAAGCTCCTCAGTGACTAGGATACCTTCTTCCGCCAGGCTCTCAGTTATTAGCCCTAGGGACTGTGTGAGCTTGATACGGAGAACGTCTGGGAGGAGCGACGGGTGTTGATTAGTTGCCAAAAAGCCATCAAATCTCGGTAAATTCCAAGGCATGTCGCTTAAGACGTAAGGGGCGAGGGCTGCATTCGGGGCGTCGCGGGCCTCTTCAAGATATCGTTGCGGAAGGACAAGCTTTGGGCCACCATAGCTCAGAACCTGAAAAGGTTGATCGGGGTATAGTTCTCTTCCCTTAGCGAGTAACTCTCGTGGCTTGGTATACCAGCTTTCCTGGGGCGTCTTTCCATCTAGACTAAGGATTGGGATTCCTCGAAGAGGCCGTTGTTTTGTAGCGAAGTCATATGCCCATAAAATGAGTGTAATTGCGACTATGAACACTAAGATGAAAACAGCGGGTGGAACGCCGTCTAGCGAAAGGGGAACGTTATTAAGAAAATCAGTCATATTGATACTGTGTGATTGATGTACATATCTTAGATAGTACAATGGGCTTATGCTTTATATTCCTGTGAATTAGACGGAGGGTCGGATTGATCTCGTCCGCTCAAGAAAGACTAATAGCGTGCCACGACATTTGATCGTCCGTTCCGATTTCGTGGGTACCGCTTTTCATTGGCAGGTGGTAGTTAACGTTAAGTCCGAAACGACCATGGAGGTGCATATTAAAGGCCCTTGCTCGCGCAGTGACAGGGATAAACTAACTAATACCCAATAGGGTAATTCTTTCACGCTGATGTGGCCTTTGCGCCTCCAGCGTTCTTATATATTCTCTCTACTCGGAGGTGAGTATACTTGAAAAGCAACAGCTATAGAATATGAGAGCGTCGAGCTTAAGCTTGCACAGGTCCTGTGGCGCGATTTCGAAGGTCTAGAGGAAAAAGTGTCTCGTCACATAGTGTCTTTTCACCCAAGAACGCACCTTACACTTAGCAACCAAGGAAGAGAACAAGGCAGTGGTGCGCCTGCTCAGAATAGAGGAGTGGGCACCAAAGCGAAGAAGGACAACAACAGGAAGACCGTAGCTGAGGCAGAGAACAAGGTTCCTTAAGGCTCTTACGCATCAATAAGGCGCCTACGGAAAGTATTTGACTATCTAATCATCTCGTACAGTCGCGAGCATATTCGGTTCGCAGTTTCTGGGTTAGCTTTGTTATCGTCGCACGAGGCGGTGGTACGGCTGTTGGTCGAGAAAGGAGCGGAGGTCAAAGCGAAGGATAATCGTGGGAGAACAGCATTCTAGCGGTATGTTACTTGTTTACAGAACCACAATTTAGTGTCAAGTTCTTCTGTACAATCACAGTGCCACTATCTCTGTTGTGCTAAATCGATTGATTCATTGATTCATTTCGTCGTACTCAGTTTCAGCCGTAATATCTACAGCTATGCCCTGATGACAGGCATGGCAGGCAGCCGACGCGATGCGGACGGGAGTCCACAACGCCCTACTTCACTCTCGAAAGAGCTATCTATCTCCAGAGGCCTGCCGTTGTCTAGCTTCTATCTACGACTATGTACATTTCGTCTCTAAAAGTGACGTGTTTTGTCTATATTTGTGTTCTACGAATTGTGTTTCTATGTGTATGCTATACTCGAAGCCTCGTGTGTGCAGCGTTATCCAAGACTCGTATAGGCACGGTTGCCTTAAACTTTATGTCTGTGATACCTTTAGTCTCCCCCTAGCGTTCAGCTATCGTGTGTGCTAGCTTGCCCTAATACCCTTAGGACTTAAGATATATTCCCCAATCTCTAGTATTCTTTAAGTGTTATAATGCCGTCTACTAGGTTCCTATATAGCCGTATCTTATAGTGTAGCTTACTACTAGGCATAGCAGCAGTAGTGTTTTGTCATAACGCAGCTTTGTAGGAGTGATGCTCCGCTTATGTATATCGTTAAGTCTACTAAGTATAAGAGCTCTTATGCGAACCTCCTTAGACCTTGTCAAGTATGTTGAAAAGGGACCAATCCTTTAATATATGGGACGATAGTAGACGAGGCTATTTAGTAATCTATATGTAGTGGTTCTAATAGTAGTATACCGGGTATCTATAAGGTAGTTCGCGTAGGAGATAATACCATTTAGCTTAAGGGCTTATTCATGCGGGACGTTACAGACATTATTGGGGCTGTAATAGCGGCTCTATAGGTGCCAACCCGACGCGGGGGGACACGCGATGGCCTGTAGAGACTATTGTGGCGATTGGCGGGTGTATTTCTAGTCCTTTGTGACGATAATTCTAAAAATTGATTTCTCGCTGTTTGCTATGTTTTTTCTTATCTACTTACTCTTGGATAATATCGCCATAAAGACAACAAAATTAGATACGTGATATGAGAGCTTATGCCATTAAGGAATATTCCAAATATCTATGTAGTAACTAATTCTAATAAAAGTAAGTCTATACTAAGCGATGTAGGGGCCTTTATAGGCTGAGTATTTTGTGCAGTGTGTGGACCAGAAGCCGATTATGCAAGCGTGTGTATAATGGATAGTGTTTGGTCCTTGGGACAAAGGGCAGGGCACGTGCTGAGGATACAGGTGGCCGTGTTCCTGAACTGAGGTTCGTATGTGCTGATTGAACGATTTCCGTAGTGAAACAACACCTGGTTCGTAGACTCTGATGGCGGTGAGCAATGGTACTGCCATGCAACGTGAACGTAAGGGCCAAGGGGCTGACGCGAGGCTAAACGCGGGTGAACAAATGCCAGTTACTAACACCGAAAATGCATAAGCCGTTATGCTACTCAAAGATGACCGCCTAGTGTTTAAAACCAGCAACTTAAAGACAACGGCTTTGCCGAAAGATGCAGGCATTACCATGCTAGTATTCAAGTGACTAGACTTTGACTTCAAAGCGGTCCTGAACCTTACTATCGTGACCCACCGAAGAAGAATCTTAGAACAACCCCTACCCTTGGCACTTGGATTGGCCACGCATGGTTGTCTGTTGTAGCGTTGTGTAGATTGCTGAGAGGGATCTCCTTTGCTGTTTAGTTTGGCAAAGCCTGAAGATGTCAGAATGAAATTTGAGATGTTTGGGGAATATCAAGTTGAATTTTATGCATCAGCAGCTCGGCTAGGCTTTTAGAAATGTTGTACAAGCCTTGTTGACCCTCCCTCCAGAAATAGTTGGGATAATCGCATTCGAAAGATTCAAAGAGGATCGGCATAGCCTTGATCGAATCCGGTACCATGAGAAAAGTCATGAGACCTCTGTCCTTGTATACTGGGGCGGTTTTCTGTATGAAAAGGGCGGATAATCAAATATTCTTATTCAGAGTAGCAGTCTTACAAGTTGGAGATGCCATTCTCTGTGCATCTTCCAGGCATCATGACACGGTCGAGACATCGAAGGACTGTGTTTTGACAGCATTCTGGCAAGAGGAAGCTGTCGAATATTATACATTCTACATTGTTTCTTGATCAATATTATCAGCTCGAATTCTGGAAGCCAAAGATTCACTTACCGCTCTGATATAACCAACCACACTTCACAAGACTACTGCCTAAGATATAGGTTCAGCTCTTGTGATGGTCATCATTTCGAATCCATCGAAAAGTTGCTCATGGACAACTGACTACCAGCGGCCTCTGCCTCTGCCTCGGTCGCGCCAGTCATCTCCACCCCCGCGTCCTCTACCACCTCTGCCAAATCCTGGCTCTCGTTCTGGTGGCGCTTCCCCTCTTCTCCATTCTCCAGATGGAACGCCTCCCCCACTTAGCCTCCTATCATCGAATCTGCCACCCCCTCTACCTCCTCTTCCATAGCCTCCCCAGTCGCCTCGGCCGCCATAGCCGTTCTCTCTACCCCTTCCGCCATACGAGCCTGGGGGCGGTCCCCTTCCCGGTCCAGAAAGTGGTGGGGGCGCCGCGGGTACGCCACCGTCAGGTAATGGTGGGAGGATTGCACACGCAATGTAGTCGCCGATGAGAAACTTGACGTCTGCGAGGGTCCGGTCTGGATCACCATCCAGCTGCTTGAGGGCTTCTGCAATACTCCCCCCGTCATTGCTTTCCATGTCCACATCCTCATTCCTGGAAGGCGCGCCGACAATGACTGAACCTATGTCTCGTGATATGAATCGTCCCGGTGCGCCTGGTCGGTTGGAACCTTGTATGTCAGGGTATACGAGTCGAAATGCGATGCGAGACCCGGCATATGGCTGTGGTAGCATGGACGGTACTGCGCTCAGCAGAAGCTGGCAGAGTTCTCGCAAAGTACAGCTTTGCCATGTGTAGATTTGGACATTTGTTGGAAGACGTGGTAGTGTCGGATCGAATTCATCTAATCTTGGGCATGTTAGTGAAAGGATCGCACTTTATAGCTTGGCAATCACTTGCCTATGGAATGATCCTTGTTTGAAAAAGAGGCGTAACAAGAAAGGTGTAGTTGTTTGTCGGTCGATCTTCGCTGAGTCGGCCATACTGGATGTTGCAGCCTTATCGACAAGTAGAAGTAGCAGCAGTGAGTATGTCCCCGCACTATTTGGTAAGCTTTTATATCGTACGCGTCAGAGCAGAATCACAATTCGTTACTTTGACATGAGGTGTTGCAGGGTACAAGCAAGAGTACGCGACGCGGAGAGCTTGTACTAGCGTCGTTCCTCGGCATAACCACGCTCCCGAACTGTGAACCTCGACGTCGCATTCCACGCTGACTCTCCTTCTACATCTGGAACGTCGTCAAACTACGAACAACACAATCGCCAAGATGGATTTCGCAAAACTCATGTCAGCACATATCAAGAAGGGGAAGGAAACGGCCTCAAAACCCGAATCAAGCGACAAAAAGTACCTCAAGCGCAGCGAAATCGAGGCGCAACGTCAGGCTGCATACTTAGCTGAGCAGGAAGCCGCAGAAAAGGCACGATTAGAGCGCCTAGAGAAGAAACGCAAGGCCGAAGAGGATGAGGCTGAGAAGGAGGCCCAGCGGCGGGAAAAGCGGGCACGCATGGCTGAGGAAGCAAGACGGCTTCGAGAAGAGGAGGAAGAGGCAGAAGAGCGCCAGAGAAGAAAGCGCCTAGGCTTACCTGATCTACCACCGAAGCAGAAAGATAGTGAAGGAGAGGGCACGCCTGTGCCTGAGGACGAAGATATTCAGGATGAAGATCTGGTCGCGAAACTGAGAGCCCTCGACGAACCAGCACGACTTTTTGGCGAGACACATAAGCAACGTCTGAAGCGATACAAGAAGCGCATCGGCGCAGATAGTCTAGCGGCGATTACGACAGACGGACCGATCCCAACAACCCTACAACTAGTTCCAGAAAAGGACATGAAGGTCAATCTGAAAGTACCAAAGGACAAGGAAGGCCGAGAATTCCTGTTCAGGCAGCTGGCAAGCTACTTCACGATGGTACTCAAAGAATGGGATGTGACGCTATCGCGTCGAGACCCCGAAGTCAAGGAGAGCTATCAAGGCAAGCAAGCCTACGCTGCCATGGTGCAAGCCCGCGAGAACATGCGCCCACTGTTCAAAAAGCTGGAAAAGTTTGACCTCCCCGACAGCATCGTCGAACCTGTTGTGGAGATTGTGCATGCCGCACAGGAGAGGCGATACGTGGATGCTAATGACGGATATCTACGACTCAGTATTGGCAAGGCGGCGTGGCCGATCGGTGTCACGATGGTGGGTATCCACGAGAGAAGCGCGCGAGAAAAGCTGCATGAAAGCGACAAAAACGCAGCACACATTATGAGTGACGAAATAACACGGAAATATTTGCAGAGCATCAAGAGGTGTTTGAGTTTTGCGCAGACAAGATGGCCACCGAGCGATCAGCTGCAGCTCATGGGTTAAGATTCGATGCAACATCAACTCCGCGGATAAGTAAAAATCTAATATCTTCATGCGGTTCGTATGCAATGAATCAAACTACTAACTATCCATGTTGTGAGCCTTACTACAACAGTAAAGTATGACATACCAAGAGAGTGTGTGCTTCGTGGGGACGAAGCCATAACTTGCTCTGCCGATCTTCCACACGGAACAGATGTTACCGTTGTCCCGAATTTCCATCTCCCAATGTAATTCGTCTTGTCGCCTTCGGAGTGAGGCATTGCCTCGTACCTGACGCTACCATACTATCCAAAGTAAACCAAATTGAGTAGGAATTCGAGTGGCCAGAAGGATGGAATTTTTTTGTGTTAAGAAGACGGTGGATAATATCTTGGTTTCAAGGAATATGATGTCTCATATCTCAATACGCTCAAAAATCTTGCACAGTATAGTCCCGTGTCGTGATGAAGCTGTTAACTTTGCCCTTCATGCTTCTAGCTGACATCTCGGACAAGGTCGTAAGGCAGAAGTACATCACCAGTGTTTGAATCTCGTCTTTGCTTGCTAGCTCGACTCATGTCTAATCGCCTGCAGTGCTTCTCTACGCAAAGATTGAGATATCGGCACCAACACTGGGTTCTTAGATTGGCTGACGCATGACACTAATTTTGCCTAACTTCACTTCCGGCTTACCTTCTCGGAAAGCACATCCAAAAATTGTTCTGGATGCAGCCCAAAATATACTTGGGCTTCTTCTAACGTGGAATGACACAGCAACTTCTGCATCTGGGTTGAATGACTTTCGAGGTTGTTTAGACCCCACGTAGTGAGCACGTGCGGGGCAAACGACAGAACTTGACGTCGTCCAATCGCCATCCATCTCCATCCTTGCGATCAACTCTCTTCACCTTTCCCTTTGCGTTCAACAATAGTTTCTTAGCTAAAGAGCGTTTGGTGGTCTTGCTTGAATATTTTGTTGCCATCATGCACGAGATTGTCACTCTGCAATTTGGTTCGCAGAGCAATTATCTCGGAACGCACTTTTGGAACACACAGGCAAGTTACATACTTTAAGGGTCGCAACATACGTTTGTTTTCATACCCGCGATACCTTTTGATTTTTCTTTGCGAGTTTGCTGCAAGGGTCTTATGGAGAAGGACGACACAGCACCAATTGCAAATGATACTTGAAGTTGTTGTCGTCAAATAGTTTAACGTTCTTTCTAACTCATGATAGGAATCGTACTTTACATACCCGCCAGAGGAAGAATCGCCCGTCAATCATGACATTCTTTTCCGACCGGGCATGGCCCCGGACGGTTCAGATACTTTTACTCCAAGAACCTTGATATACGATCTCAAGGGCGCCTTTGGTAGTATGCGGAAAATTAATGCATTGTACGAGGCCGAGGACGACAGAAGTATTCTAGACCAGCCCGGCGTTTGGCCCTCCAAGCCCATTGTTCAACGCGCAACTCAGACCATTCCGCAATCCGCTTACCAAGAGCATCTTGATGCTGGTCTTCAACCACCGCCACTCAGCACATCCTCTGTTCGATACTGGTCCGATTACAGCCGGGTCTTCTATCACCCCAAGTCCATCGTTCAACTGTCCGAGTTTGACGTTAATGACAAGCTCATGCCGTTCGAGGACTGGGACGTAGGTATGGAGTTGTTTGAGAAGCTCGAAAGAGAAGTAGACTTGGTCGATCGAGACCTTCGGCCGTTTGTAGAGGAGTGTGATGGCATTCAAGGACTGCAGATTTTTACTGGAGTGGACGACGCTTGGGGTGGCTGGGCCTCCGGGTGGCTCGAAAGATTAAGAGATGAATATGGAAAGATGAGCATCTGGACCTGGGGACTTGGTGATCATGGTGCCAATAACGCGATTCCGAGGGTATGTTTATCATGATGGTTGCTCGGACAATTGCACTAACATCAGGCAGGAAAGACGATTGAAACAAATCGCCAACTCAGCCCGATCACTCCAGGTGCTTGGCGAACAGTCTTCAGTCTATGCTCCAATATCCAATGTTCCCGCAAAAGTACCAAGCTATCTAAAACTTGATTCAACATCTCCATGGCATGTTGCTGCCTTGCAGGTTGTGGGAGTGGAAAGCATAACGCTCTCGTCGCGCTTGCGAACCACTCTGGGAGGACGAGGTACACTCCAAGACCTGGAAGACACTATCAACAGTACTGGGAAACGGCGTATAGCCAAATTTGAGATGAGCATTGCAGACCCTGATGTTCTCTCCGACAAAGCTGCCGAAGAAGCTGAGGCCGTAGCGAAGACTGGTCCGGCAAGACCAAAACCGACAAGCGAAGATGAAGACAAATTGACGGATTTTGACATTGACGTTTTCACCCGTGACTACCGGACTGCTACCGGCCGAGCAAAGAAAGAGCATATCTTTGGACGAGCCAAGGCTTCGCGTGGAGAGTGGGCCTTATCCGACGAGAGCGAGCGGGATCCTCACGACAGGTTTGACAATCGACCTGTGTTACAAAGGTATGTGTTCAGTATTTCTCCGATGAAGAAATCCTCGTTGCTACTACATAATCTGTTTGCACATTCTCGAGTTCAAATGCGCTTACAATACCTAGATATACTGCTCCTCTGCTTTTTCCCCTGCTGGACAGCTTCCCCAAGTCCATGTTCGAGATCGGGGCGAGCCATACTCAGAAGCTCGCTGTTCACGCTGGACTCACAACAAGCACGGCTGTGGCGGGACAGATACGTACGCTGGAGCCGATCATCAAGCGCATGATAAACATTGAAGAAAGAGAAGTCCTTTCCAATGGCCTACATGTCCTAGCAGAAGAGTATGACGAGGGTTGGGACAGTGGTTCGGATAGCGACGATGACGACTAGTTGTATCGTATATCTGCGCTTTGCTTGCCTCTTTCACAAATCGTCCTTTGATGTGGCAGTTGATATCCAACTGCGAATAAGCAGTGATCATCAAAAGCGACGATACAAACTGACCATATTCATCAATGAGGATCAATTTCCTTGTTCCTTGCAGATTGCTTCCCGCTATACCATGAGTGTGCATTGACAGATTGGCGTTGATTGCTATTTCGTCTGAATAGTCATCGAACATGTGCCTTTTTCCAAACATCATCCGATGTCGATCGATCCAAGGATCCTGAGAGGCATGCAACCAAGCTACTATCACCCATGCACGATTTCAAGCCGTCTGCTGGTATGTATGGTGGTGGTTGTCACCGCGTCATTTTAGTCAATACGACGCTACATGCATAACAGCATTCTACCTTGCCGTTTTGTGAGATAATCTTGTCGACCAGGCCATCATCTCGTGATCCGGAGCGGAGCTGTACCTTTACAGTCAGATGCACTGTTCTGGCCCAATTCACTAGCAGGCCTTCCCTTTGCTGAGAACCATACCTTGTTCGAACCGTCGCGTTCAATGGCGGCTATGCACTGTGCTTATTGCTATTTCCGAGCGATCAGCTTCGCTGGATCGGCCTCGAACAAGGGCTTCTGCGTATGTCTCGGTGTTATCGTTACGCGGCGTGTGTACCTCATATCCCGGCCTTGACCCCTTTTACAGTCTGACAGTCGCACAGCTCGTTGCTGTGGTGCTAGTATTGAACAAAACTCATCACGTGGGATCAGGGAAGTACACTTTACTAATGAGATTGTGGAAAACATACGTCCTGGACAGCTTCCCTGTCTGCAGTGGGCAGGGAGGCCAGGTGGATAGGTGTGAAGACCGAAGTTGCACTCGGCTGTGCTCCGGTCATTTAGACCCAAGTCTTTCTTAACGTTGTCCAAGCGCAGGGGCTGATTAGACCTGCTCAGCAAGGTTGACCTGTCATCATATGGTTATGCCAAGGTCATGGCAACTCAACATTGAAGCTACTTCCTGGGAAATTCAAATATAGTCGGACAAAACACCATCCTATGACAGATGTGCAGCCACACCCACCCTGGCGAGATGTATGCGCTAGCTTTAAAAGGTGAGGGTCGGTAGCAATACCCTGCTTATTGGAAGATGGAATCATTTTCCGCACGGAATTGCAAGCTGTGGTGAGCTTGACTGTTGATCCGGACTACTCAGTAGACAGTTCTTCCAAGCCACATCACATGACTCTGAATTGGAACTGCGGCTCCCAGTTCCAGTTGGAGCAAAATCCAGTCGCTCAATTTAGCTTTCAACAGCAGTAACTAGAACCGGAAACGCCATGGTTCACCATACCGCATTATTACCTGGATGGGTATAGCTTACGTCATGCACTAAAATTTTAGCTCTGGACAAACTGTTCAGTTGCTGCAGCAGCGTTCAACGGCAATTTGTATTACCCCAACGAGTATACCGACCTACGTCATACCCACCACGCCTTGATCAGCCCTACCCGCAGCCTCACCGAAGCCACATTCCATGGCCTACGCAACCTCTTCTCCACAATGATGTTTGCAGACGCAGCCTGTCGGAACTGCGCGCAAGGTATAGACTGCAGAAATCTTCGGCGTTATTCTTCTTCTACATACTTGATTCTTGCTCGAAAGTCTTGTAGAGGCAAGTTACTCGAGTAGATATATACAATCGCAAAGTCCATAGTTTATTGATTCCGAAATTACCACGTACTATCGTCATCTCGACGCTTGCATTTACTACTCCAACACCCCCCCATCTTCATCTCTATACACTTATTCCTGACTTACCACCATGACCTCCCCCACATCCAACCCCCACACCATCCCCCCGACCACCAGCGGCTCGCGCTCCAAACTCCTCTCCGGCAACTTTAAAAGCTTCTTCAGCAAACCCGCGCTCAAGCACCCGCAGCAAGCGCTCACCGTGCAGCTTTTCAACGCAGAGCAGCAGTCCAGTGGAAGCAATGGCACAGCGACACCGCCGACACTAGTACCAGGACAGAAGGCGTCGGGCCAGGGAATGGCGGGCGATGCAGCTTCGAGTGCCAAGTAAATGCACGAAAATGAGACACTTCGGCGCCCCCCTCCCCCAAGTGGAGATTCACGAGCTAGACACATAAAGGCTCAGTCCGCACCAAGCCGAGGCCCCGCGGTGGCCGAGAACACATACTCCTCGCCTCTCTGAAGTCGTCACATCGTTCCCGTTAATAGGGGAGTGGGAAGATGGATACCAGAACAGGGCTTCTCTAAATCAACCCGGGACTCACTCTCGAGGGAAGATCCAAGGACATGCCGGGCTGGTTAGGTACCACGAGCATCATGTGGAAAGCGACAAGGAGTGCAATTCAGCACTAAGAGATACCATACAGACAGCGAATGGTCCAGAAGAAGGCGGGGCAGTATTGAGCAATGTGGGGTAGGGAATGAAGAAGGGGCTTCTTTTCTGACAGTGGTGGGTTATGCGTAGGTTTCGAAGTCATGATATACTCGCAAGTCTTGTTTTTTTGCCATTTGCATTTCTTCAGAGTACGAATGATGAATGGACTAATGTCGCAACTTGGAAGAAAAAAGAAAAGACTTTTCTTCTCATGATTGAATTTCCTCATCAAAGAATAAAATCCTTTTTCGTCATTCTTCCCAGTTAAACTTTTTTATATGACAACGTTCCTCATGTCTTCATCTCTCATCACTTTCACCAACCTAGACAAACTCCAAGCATCCATCCCGATTCGATATCCTCTCATCCAAATTGACCTCTCTCAGCCTCCACTCACCTCCACACTCCAACTCAGCCTCGAGCCTCTGTCCACCACCCACCAGTCTCACATTGCGTGCACTGGCGCCAAAGTTTCCTCCGCCACTGCTGTAACCGCCGCTGCCGGGGATCCTGAGGTTCTGGCCGGGCCAGATCTGGTCGGCGTTGGCAATGTTGTTGTGGCGCGCGATGTCGTCGAAAGAGCAGTGCGAGTAGCGGGCGGCAATGGCGCGCAGCGTGTCGCCGGGCTGGACGGTGTAGGAGGACTCGCCGCCGCCCGAGGAGGAGCCAGAGGACCAGCGGAAGGAGCCGCCGTCGTTGGAGAGGTACCGGTTCAGCGCAATGGAAGACGACTGGTACGAGCCATCGGTGCGACGACACTGCGCGTGCAGGACGTAGTCGCCGTGGGCGTCGAGGCGGATGTCTTGTGACGAAGCGGTGAAGTTGCCGCCGAAGTTGCCGGCGGAACGCTGGTCGTTGTGGTGTTGAGGGGCGTGGTGTTGAGGGACAGGAGCACCACCGCCGTATTTCCGACGGCGTTCCTCTTCTTCCTCCCAGCGCTTTCGCTCTTCCTCCTCCTTCTTCTTTTCTTTGTGCTCGTCCCATCGGTCGCCGATGGCGTCTTGGGTCTTGTGTCCGGCGAACGCTCCAGCAAGAGCTCCGACTATGGCACCGGCGGTACCGTGGCCGGATTTTCCGCCCAAGGCGTGTCCGCCATAGCCTCCTGCTGCAGCACCGGCAATGCCGCCCATGATACCGCGCTCGCCTTCGGGATCACCCTGGCCGCCATATTGGTTCTGGTAGCCTTGGTTGTGCGAGTTACGGCCGGAGTTGGAGGAGTGGGATGCGGTGGATGGGTATTGCTGATACTCGGGTGGTGCGGAGGAGTTGTAGTCTTGCTGGGGAGGGTAGCCTTGAGGTGGTGGTCCGCCCTGGCTGCCGTAGTACTGGCTGGCGGCGCCCTGGGGTGGCTGTTGCTGGTATCCGCCGCCTTGGTTGTAGTTGTTCTGACCGTATCCACCACCCTGGTTGTAATCGTCTTGGCCGTACCCACCGCCCTGGTTGTAGCCGTATCGAGACATATTGACTTTGCTATGTAGTTGTTGTCAAGCTAATGCGTTCAAACTGCCGTTCGTCCGTTCGTTTTTTAAACAAAAGAGAGATCCGAGCCGAGCCGAATATAGGTGGAGGTTACCAATAGGCGTTTGTAGCTTGGAGCTTATTTGAGTTTTGTGGTGATGGTTGCTTGAAGTTTATCAAGTCTTTGTAGTGAGGTTGAAGACGTTTCACAAGGAAAGAAGGTTCAAGATGCGGGGAAGGAAGGGGAGGAAGGTCTGTAAATAGCTCGAACGTGATGCCAAACCACGGTACTGTGCCGGCCAAATCGTCACCCTATTATATATATATCCATCCGGAGCGTACAGTTGCTCCCAACAGACCCCACTCCACGCATAATGCCAGCTGTACAGCCACAATAATTGACGTCGTCACCGCCACTTTAGCTGCTTCGGAAGACCGGCAGGGACTGGAACATGACAGGGAGCCTGAGCGTATGTGGAGAAAACAAAGATAGCAAGAAGAGGGATTGGCAAGCATGGATTTGCCCGACTCCACCCCTCATGTCGCTCTGTCGTCGTGGGCCAATAGGTGTTAGCCCGGCCAAGCAAGCACAAACAAACAAGTGCAGTATCATGCACGCGCCACAAAACGGCCGGCTAAGCTGACCGCCACAATTCTACCCACTGCGGCGCGAATACGACGGAGGCTGACGTGCTCAAGCCACGCGCGATTACGTACATAGAAGCTGTTGTGGCTTGGTTGCATGGGCTCCCTGGGGATGAGGAGTCGAGAATACTGTGGATCGATCGCGTATGTTACATGTGTATGTATTTTGGTGTTTGTGTCTGTGTGCGGGATGTTCCCACGCTACCGCAAAGTCTGAAAGCCGGGGCCAAACTTGTACAACGCCCGCCGTTTGTTGTTTGTCACACCTATCTTCACGTGATCAACTTAGAGAAAAGGCGGTAAAACACATACACACTCGCTGCTGTATTTTGACTTTTAGATACGGACCCTGTCTTCCCCACAACTAGTGTACAATAGAAACAAACGCCAGGATAATGCATCCGCTTACAAACGAGGGAAGTTCAGAAAAGAAAAGGTTCAAGGAGAGACATGACGCGTGATATGAAAACGATGAAGCATTAGCAAGGAGGTGTATGTACAGGAAAGAAAAAAAAACCCAGACAGAGAAAGAAAGTTATGTGTTTGTGGTAGATACAGGTTTCGGACAGAGCCGCATGTGGCTTGCCCAATGGTCGTACCACTAGCTCCAATACGATGCTGGAGCTAGTTGCGGCGCCAATTTCGGCGCGAGAACGTGGAAGTCCCCCAAAGCGATTGCCTGGAAGCGGGATCGAGTAGGCCAAGTGAAGAGATTGTGTGTGAAATAATGCTGAGTAATTGTTCGCTCAAACAGACATTGGTGAAGTATTCAAAAATCTAACAAACTCTTCAATATGTGAAGGCTTCCTCTATGAAATCCACGGAGCCCTCGGTGAGCAATGGCCTGACGGCGTGTCTTACGCTGTCAGCCATGGCACCCGACGCACAAACGGTGACGGCCATGGCGCCGACGCGGTGCTTGGCCTCCTCTTCCAGTAAGCTCTTGATGTTGGGCCTACCGCTGTACATCTTGACGGTTTCACTGCTGCTCTCGACACGGCCCTTTGGTCTTGAGATGAAGAGCTTGATGCGGAGGCACTGCTTACGACCCTTCATGCGGAGGACTTCGTCCATCCATGGGCGCACCCACTCGAGGCAGTCTGGTGTAGGCACTGTCCAGATGAGGACGATTTTTTGGGTGGCAGTGGTGCCGTTGTCAAAGCCGTTGACAAGGTGCTTGAGGTACATGACCTGGTGGGTGATGCCGACACCTCCAGCAAAGAGCACAGCAGTGCCGTAGGAGTCGAGGCTGTGGTGTCCACCGTATGGGCCTTCAATGAAACCCCATGTTGTGAATTGCTCGTTGGGGCTCTTGCTAGCCTTCTCGAACATGTGGCGGGTGAGACCAGTACGGGCACGGCAAATGAGACTGATTTGCTTCGACTTCCTGGGTCGGCCGTCAAGGATGACTTCGCCTTCGAGCGTGGGGAGCGTCATCTCTTTTGAGTCTTCGGTCAGGGTCGCAGCCCAAGCGACGGAGAATGGGTGCGAAGACCACAGGGAGAGGGCGGGCATCCACATGTGGACGTGGCATCCGGGGCGGGGCTGCCATTCGCGGACCATGTTGATGGTCAGACGGACGGCCTCACCAGGCATGGCCTCGACGGTGATGGAGGACCGCTGCTTCAGGCTGAAGCCGTAGTAGATGATGGAGACGAAGCGCAGGAACCATTCACCAGCCCAGAAGATGATGATGAGGTGCATCCATGGGACCTGGGGGAGGTGGTGCATCTCCAGGTGCTTGTAGAGGCCCAGGAGAGCGGCAATGACCATCAGACGGTGGATGTTGAGGAAGGTCTCGTAGAAGGCGTGGCGGAACGGCGACCAGGCCTGGATGCCGATGAAGGTGAAAGCAACGGTTCCGACCATACCCCATCCGTAGGAGCCTTCGCTGTGAAGGCCAGTGACAACGGCGTGCCATCCTCCTCCTTGCTTGGTGTTGTGCAGCCAAGCGGCGGTGTGCACAATGGCCTCGGCAATGGTGATGCGAGCAGCCCAGCGGTGGAACAGGTTGAAGTCGTCGTAGGAAACCTGGAGAAGGCTGATGAGGGGGTTGTTGCGGAGAGCGAAGAGGACGGTGGGGATGAGGTTGAGGGCGGCCAGGGTTCCGGAGCGGCCACGGAGAGCGGCAATGGTTTCCTTGTGGTCGAGGACGTCATAGGGCAGGGCCAGGCACCAGGCAACGTTGAGGCCGACGTAGATCAGGAGCATGATGGTGTGCCATCGTCCGGGCAGGGTACCGTTGTCGATGGCGCTGCTGATCTGGAACTGGGCGTTGTGCTTCTTCTTCCAGAGAGGAGCCATGAGGATATGGCGGTTGAGCCACGGCCACCAGCTCGTGCGGTTTGTCTGCCAGTACTTTTGGCGGGGGCTGCCCATGGCGCTGATGTGTCTGCTGTGCTTCCAGGCCATGTTGCAGACGCGCAGGATGAGGAGCATGGCAGAGATGCCTACGAGCAGGTAGAGGAAGGTGTCGACCCACATGAAGTTGCCGACCTGGTCGACACCGGTGAGGCCATACGAGTACTTAAGGTCCTCGAACTTGGCGGCGTTCCAGTCGGAGAGGAGATGGCGCTTGGCGGCAGGCGCGCCCTGGGAGCGCACGTGGTTGGAGAGCGTCATGTTGGGACGGAGTGAATGCGGGTGGTTTTGTTGTCGCGGAGTGATGTGGGTAACTGTTCAGCGAGGAGAAATATAGCGGTGATGTTGTGTGTTAGGGGGCTGGTTCCCACGGGCGCTTCGTGGTCGAGAAGTGAAGCGGATGGTTGTTGACAATGTGGGCGACAGACACGCGTGGTCACAGCGAAGGCATTACAAAAAGTCGCAGTCGAGAAGCGGTGTATGCACAATGAGGGACGGGAGCGAAGTGGCCTGCACAGCTGGGGGAGTGAATGCGGCGTGCGCAGACAATGTAACGATTGACAGTCGCGAGGGTGAAGGAGTGAGGGTGGTGGACAGGGGGAGCTGGGTCCGGGTCGGGGGCGGGAGGGGCGAGTATGTATGTATGTATGTATGAGCGAGCGAGCGAGTTAGTTAGTGGGCGAGTTCCCGTAACGAGTGAGGAACAGCAGGGCCGGGCTAGAAAACGAGAGTAGGCGGCGGCCAGACGACGGGGACGGCGAGCGTGAGGGCAGAGGGGATGCGAGGGAAACAGTGGATATGAGGTTCGCGCGAGGGGGTGCCGGGACCATGCGGACGATTGGCCATGGGCGGCCGGCCCAGCGCTAGCGGGTGAAACGGGGCGGCGGAGGCTCAGCACGCTGGCCACTCCGGCCACTCAGACCCGCGTGCCTGGAAGCGCCGTGAAACCAAGGATCCCAAGCTTCTCAGCGCACCACTGCACAAGGCCAGCCGTGCCGGCTGCCGGCCGCCAATGAGTGTGCGGTGCCTGGCGATCCAGACACTGATGCGCCACACGCCAGCCCGACGGCGTCCCCTTCTCGCGCCCTCGCTGTGCTGGCACTCGCTGGGTGCTCGTCACCATCGCCCGCCACACCCGCCGTCTGCCACACCCTACCTACGACATGCATCGCCACATGCATCGCCGTCTCGCCAGAAGACGACCAGCCCGACCATGACAAGTGCGCCTGTCGCCGCCTGAACACGCTTCCAAAACCGTCCGCAAGCGAGTCGGCTTCATCACGCATCCCGGCGGAGATCGTACAGGCACAACGGACCATGTTGGCCTGTTTATCACGCTGCCGAGGCTGCTGTCCTGCGCTGCTTAAAAAAATCTCCACCGTGGCGCCAATCCGCTTGACAAGCAAATCCCACCGCCGGCCTGCTGAGGATACCAAGGCCGGAGGCTGCTCCTGTCTGTCATTCGCTGCAGGCCACCACACCAGGGCCAGCCGACTGCGCCACCGACCGCCGACCCCTAAACCACGCCCACCAGTAGGGCTGTCCGCTGTCGTAATGCACACGCGCACACGTAGCTTGTACATGTGTACACTTACACACATACACACACAAAGACTCGACCAGCGCATAGCTATGCTCGCTTGGTCCGCACTGGCACGGTCGCCCCTGCCTCAATTCCCTGTCGCACGTGCCCGTCGCACCTCGTCATGCTCCTGCCCTCCGCCACCCCGACCCGCTGCCCTCGACATCTGTAGCGGAGCAACGCTCCTCTTTCATGAACCACTCTCCCAGGCCAACCTGGCCAGAGTCAGACACGCTGACCCCAAGCCTTTGCCCTCTCAGCACCCGGCTCGTATCTCTCTGCCGCTCGCCCTCGGACCACCAAGTTTTCTAGGCAATAAACCTACAAGATTACCTCCCTACTAGCCATGACCTAGCTCGTCATTACACTGCAAAAGTAATCCCAAAAAATCAATGACCCGCTAGCCCCCTGTCGGCAACCTGACGTAGCCAGCTGTACTTGAGATGCGCCCACCTCTCCATGCCCCTACCTGCCAATGGGCGCGGCTCGCTTCCCACAGGTGGTGCTCGCTCGGCGTGAGCACAGTTTCAAAACACCAGCGCCGGAAAAACGTCCACTCTTCGCCATGACTCGGCACTCCTCACGATAACGTTGAAACACCTCTTCATGCGTTGCTGCTTTGACCCCACCCGCTGTCAAACAATAGCGCCTCCCACGAGGCAGCACAGCGCTTCCTCCGAATCCTTCTCACGCTATGCATGAACGCATCCAGTTCGCTCACGAAACACACGATGCCGTGACCAGAAAAATTCGGAACACCCATCCTTCTCATTGCAAGACCACCTCCGTCATCTCCGGTCGCATTCGAGGCCCCCGCACTGCTGGATCCTGCCGTGCATAAGGTTAGCCTGTGGCGCTTTTTGCTCACTATGCGCTATCGCTTTGTGTTACACATTGACAGCGACACGCCCGAATAGCGACCCAGATCCCCACCCGGGAACACCATTGTAAAGACACCGTTGACAGCCCGCTTGTACACATAGCCATGCATGACCCTCATGTCGGCTCTAGGTTTGACCACGGCGCCCGATCCGCCTATCGCAGCAGCCACAGCTACCCCATCATCATCGCCCGGTCCTGGTAGCGTAAAAAAGAAAAGAGAAAAAAGCTTCCATTTGCTTGCTCATGCCCTTCTCTCGATGCGATACCACGATCTAGACAACCACATGTCTGGGACCGAGCGTGTGAGCCTGGGCCTAGACAGCTCAGCCTCTAAGGGTCCCCACGATCAAATGATATCTGCGTATCCGCACCGACGCCCGTTGACCAACCCACCCCTACCCAAAAAAACTCGCCCACTAGCTCTCTCAATGGAAAAACCCTTTTGGAAAAATAGCCACCCGCTTGCGGCCCTGCTTGCCATATGAAACACTAAGCTGAACCCCAATGAGCTCCACTAATCTCCGTCCTTGGCATCCTACCGTTTGGTACCTGGACAGAAAAATCCAAACGCCCTTCCATACATGAAACACCATGGCAATTTCTACGAGGGATGCTAACAAGCATAAGCTTTTTGCTTGAACTCTCCCTCTGCTGCTTTCGAGACTGATAGATTGCTTAGCCAAGGAATACACTGCAAAAACCGAGATGAGTAATAATGAAGCCCATTTCCCATTCGTCGCTTCTCTGGATTATTCGTTGGCAATATTACTTTTTTCGTCTTGTTTTTTCCATTCGCGACCCCCACAAAGGTCCTGCCGTCATCATGTTGCCACTATACGCAAGACTCCAGGCCGCCAAACAAGGATTCTAGACTTCCAGAACCCCATGGCTTCCCACGCGCCTGGTTCGAGGGCTGAAACACGGTGACGGGTAAGTGTTCACGTCAGAGTCATGAGGCGTTTGTCCCACCAACACCAAGGCTCGTGTCATGTCACTCCAAGCCTGCGTATTCTGCCGTGCCGTGTCGTCATGTCTTTTCCCCCGCTCGGTTGGCGCGCTGCCTGCCTCATGATGCTCATCTCACCGCTCTTGCTCGCCCACGCCCGGTCCTTGGTGCACGATAGGGTTTGCATCCAAACATCAAGTCGTTTCTTTGGTTTCATCCCAAACAAACACAGGGAGACCAAGAAAGGTTCTTGCTCCGTCTCGTCACAAAGTTCAACACAGCGACAGTGACCACCCATAGCTTTCAAGCATCATCATTCCTTCTACGTCTCCAACCGTCTATTTACGTAACTACTGCGCTTGTCCCACACCACCAGCCCCAGCACCTCCCCCTCCAGGCGCAGCAGCATTGCCTGCAAAATTTATCTGAGCCAGCGCGTCTCTCCGCCAGCTGTCGTCCACGCTCTCACTCCCTGTGCTATCGCGATTCGCAACACGGAGTCCGCCTCCTCCACCTCCACTACCCCCATTCCCATCGTGAGATTCATACCGATTCATATAGTTGTCTTGGTAAGCATTGCCGTCGTTCTCGCCATGACCACCATCATTACCATAATATTCGCGCGAGTTCCACGTCTCGCCTCCGCCCCGAGCAGCCTCATCGTCTGTGGACGAGGGGCCTGGCCGAAGCACATCAGGTACAGGCCCACTGAACCCGCTGTCCCCACTTTCAGACTGATATTGCTGCTGGTGCGGGTGGTATGCGTTTTGATAGTTCATAGGCTCGTGAGCTAGATCGAGTGAGCCTGGGTTCTGCGTTCGCAGGTCCGGTAGGAACGAGTGTCGGTTGTCCGTGGGTGTCCGGTCGCTTGGGTCGTGGAGTTCCACGCCTTGGGGTGCCCCTGGGTTGGTGAGGCCCAGTGGGGGCTGCGAGAGCATGGACTGCTGGTGTTGTTGGGGGTACATGCCTGGTTGTTGGAACTGTTGCTGCTGTTGTGCGAGTGAAAGATTGTTCATGCTCGCCGTCATGCCCATCAGACTGGGCGCTCGTGTGGAGCCCGCTTTAAGACTTGCTGGGCCCATTCGTCCCATGCCGTGCATGCTTCCGCTCATGCTGGGACGAGGAGCTGGCTCCTCACTAATCATCTGCGCGTCCTGTCCGTTTGGATCCCGGATGCTGTACTGGGCAATGGAACGCATCTTCCTTGTGACCCATCCTGCCAGAATCTTTCCGCGTTGCTTCTCACCCAGGCGAGACCGGTGGAAGTCGCCTTTTTGCACAAAAGATACAATGTCAATTACGAGCTGGTGCTCGTTCAGAATGGCATTGACAATGACGGGCACCATGCTGGCGAGGAAGTTTCGTCGGAAGATTTCCACTACCACCACGACGAGGCCGCCTGCTTGGAAAACAGCACTGTAAAATGTCAGCAAGTAATGGTCAGCTAAAAAACACACAAAGAACGTACCAGCCACCCGGAACAATATTCCGGTGACAGCGCTCGACAGACTGCTCAATGTCCATGGAGAAATGGTTCAGTCCGTTCACCTCAAACGTGTCACCTATACTCCCAAGAACGAAAAGCACCTGCATATCCACAGGTGCGCCGTTGGGTCCAATGGGTCTTGTCACATTATGCAAAAATCCCAAGTCGCCAGTACGGACATATCGCACATTTGGATCGCCGTCAATCGTTCTGCCGTTGAAGCGCTCTGCATCCAACCGCTCTTTCGACATGTAGAAGCTGTAGGCGTTCGCCTCAGACTGCACCCAGATTTCACCATACTCGCCAACTAGACACAGCTGATTTGTCTCTGGATTGACAATGGAAATCTGGGTGCTCACTGGCACCATACCCGAGTCTTGGACGAGCAATGCACCGGGCTCGGTGTCAGGGTCCACGGGCATGACGAGACCGCGTCGGAGGGCATGAACATCGAGATGGAGCTCGATGGGCTCGATGCACATGTATGATCGTGATGCCACCATTGGATTCAACACATGAGAGTAGACAGTGTTGATCGCGGTCCGGTCCAAGCTTGCTGGTGAGAAGTGCGTACGCACTCTGGAGTCTGTATTGGGTTAGCAAGCATAAACACTGCCCCTGCTGCCATATACTTACAAACATCGGCGCGCGGTCTTCCGTCAGTCGCAATCATGAGGTTCTTCAACTCATGCAAAGCCATGCTCTTGCCAGCTCCACGCGCAATAGCGTGGTCCAGCATCTGGCTCGTCGCATACGCATCCTTGATCTTGTACCGCGAGAGCGTTTGGAAGAGAATGTTCGGGTTCTGCGCAAAGTCGACAGGTGACACTAGGTAGGTCGGTGCAGCGAGGAAGATACCCATGAGACAGGTGTGGATGAAACCAAGACCTATCGTGCTTCGGACACAACCAAGTACAGGCCGTGTACTCGTCATTTGACATGTCTCTTTTTGAACCTTGCACAACGCCATGATTTGGCTATGGCCTAGTTGTACTGCGATACGACGTTGATCGGGTGTCCAGTATGTCCAGACCAAGACTGGGTAGCCGGCCTGAATCCATGCAGGCCGTATGGTAAGCTTAAGATCACGGCAGCCACTTGACTGTTTTGGCGGCTTGGTGGTGCTATACATATTTGGTACGTTGATCTTGAGAATAGCGGCCGATTGCTTGATGTGCTGCGATACTTGCTTAACCTTCATAAGGTGATCAACATCGGCGTTGACGAGGATGGCTTTGACCTTGAAATCGGCGAGGATATGCAACAATGCCGGCGCATCCTCATTTAACCTGTTCTGATCAATTGGCGCCATTGGTATGCAAACAGCTCCAAGCACAAAACATGCGTGGACGGCATAAACAAACTCTTCCGAGTGCGTGTACATCAGAAGTAGATGGTCACCGGGCTGGACCTTGACCTTGTTCTTCAGGTACATTGCTACACCCGCAACCTTCTGGTCAAATTTCTTCCAAGGGACGCCCTTGCCCTCTTTTCCTCGGCCGTCGACCGTGCAGTACGCAAGTTCTTCGGCCTGCCGTGATACGCGCCACTGCATGAGGTCATGGATGTTTGTGAACTGGTTGAGGGGAGTTGATGTCCTGTCATCGATGACGACTTCACGGTGATCGACGCCCGAATATTGCTTGTCTTGGAGCATCAAGAATTGCTGACGTGCCATCGATGCATCAAACGACCACATGCCACCAGCGGGATCATCGCCGAGCGCAATGTTTTGCACTGATCGTTCGACGCCAAACTTTACGTGGACGCAAGGTAGGGAGCCGTTGTCAAACTCTCGTCTACAGAGCATGTTGCCAATCTCTCGCCGTCCATTTTTGATGACTCGTGGGAGAGTATTCGGTGCTGTGATCATGACGCAGTATACCCGCAGGTGGTGTTCTTGGTAAAGGACCTCCATACACCTCTCGGATAGCGAGTCTAAAAAGGGTATATCCAATTGCTGTGGCGGTCCACCAGGGTTTGTGGGCGCCGTCGATGCGGCTTGCGTTTCAATAAGAATAATGGGCAGGTACTCCCCGTTTACATAGGAATCAAATGATGAACTGTGATGCGTTAGAGCCATCACCACATCCTTGGGAGCTCACTTACCAATCGTAAATCTTTGGGACGGCTTTCATGATGCTTGTAACTAGGTGTTGTACGAAAAAGTATCGGTGCTCAGCTTCGAGCTGGCCATTTTCTACCCATTCAACGCGCTGTCGGATGCGGTCTTCGTACAATCCGAGGACAAATATCTTTCCTTCTACAACAAAACCTAGGAGGCCTGTACGGAGAAATTCTAGTTCGAGCAACTGTGGCGTAGGACTACCCTCCACGAAACGGTATGGCCGGGCATGGAAGATGGTCTCGGTGTGCTTTTGCAATTGCCAGAAGCCGCCCGATAATGAAGGCGAGTCAACCCAGATCTCGCCTATCGAGTATGGTGAACACAAAAGATTGGTCTCAGGATCTACAATGGCTAGCGTTGCATCTGGTATTGGATATCCAAAGGCACCGACTCGCATAGTGCCAGGCTCGTTGGCACGCTTGCTTGCCTCTTCTCCAATCGCCAAAACAATGACCTCATTCATCTTCAGAGCCTCCTTGTCCAGCAAGATTTCTGTGAGCTCCGTGGGGCCTTTCTTCTTCTTCTCTTTTTTATTCTTCGTCGTACCGCCGCCAATAAGACTTGAATAGCCATTCGCCGCCGCATATTTGTCCTCGTCTTCGTCTTCTTCATCTGATTGCTCCACTGCTATACTCAGCGGGCAGCCCATGCGTTCCTCTCCGCCAAGCCAGTCGCGCACGGATATAATCATTCCACCGTGTTCTGGCAGGCAGAGCATTGGCGCAATTAATTCTCGTGCTCTCGTATTTCGCAATGGTCTAAAATATCGGTCTCCGAGAATCTCATGGAACTCACAGTCGACAGTGAGCGTGTCAATAAGACATATTTTCACTGAACCAAAGTTGGGCTCCGTATTCTTTTTGAAGTTTCTTGTGGCCATTGGATCTTGTTGGTAATTATACGCAGCACGCTTGAGGCCCGGGTAATCTGCCAGCAGAATGTTCGACTTGTACTTGGTGATGAGGTGTGCATATAAGCCTGGAGTCTCCATTGTTGCAGTCTCGAGCCACACAGTTGTGTGACCGCCGTAAACTGCAAATAAAACACTCAGAATGAGACCGGCGCTTTCGCGCGGGTCGAGGTACGAGAGAATCACTTCCGTTGGGTTCCTGGACGGTGCCGGAGCAACAAATTTGCCCTCTGCGTCTCGAAGGCTGGTGCTGAAAGTGTCTTGACTTTGGCTATGGACGGGTATCGTACTAATCATGGCGCTGATGCAAGCCATCTGGTGCATAATGGTCCGGTGACTAAGAACGACGCCGCGGAGGTCCCCAGTAGGTGCACGCGAGAACTCGATGTAGGCGACCTCTGGTACTTGCAGCGCCGGAGTGTCGTCATGCTTTTTTGGGTGATAGCTGCCAAACTCGTTCGTCTTCCACCACTCGACTCCACTCGGCCATTTGAGACGGTTTTGGCTGATGTCACGGTGGAATGCCTTGAGATTGTTATCCGTGGTCAGTGCAAGATGAGCCTGGGTTGTTGTCAGGAGGAGAATGAGTTTCTGGTAGTCGTCGACGCTATTGATGGGTACCGCTACAACGCCCGCAATGAAGCAGCCCATCAACGCTACGACGAAATCAATGATTTCTGAATCCCTGTACACCAAAGCCACGCGATCGCCTCGATACAGATTGCTCTTGTCCCTGATTACCTTGGCAACCTTTTCCGCGCGGCTAGCCACCTTTTCCCAAGTTATCGATGCCGTCTCTTTGCCTTTTGCGTCGAGGACCCAAAACGCAGTCGCTCTTGGCTGTGTTCGACTGCGGTGGCGTAGTACAGCGCCAATATTGTCAAACTTTGACATTTTGATGTTGTGGTTGTGGGGGTCGTAGACGTCAAAGGGTAGGTCTCGAGGCTCTAGTGGCAGCATGGTTTCAACAGCACCCAAGGGGAGATCGTTGGGGTTCATCATGGGGGGTGGGATGGCAGCCGTGGGCGAGAAAGCGTCTCCCGACGAATAGCGGTTGGGTCCCCCGTACGAGTCGCGAGGTTCCTGCATTTGCTGACCTGTGAAATCAGAAAAGTAGCCCTGGTTTACGTCGAGCATGGTGCTCCTCCGACTGGCCTCGCCCGGCGATCCAAACTGCCCGTCGTAGCTCTGCTGGTTGTCTGGGTTGAATGCGTAGTTGCCCATCATCGAGGGCTCGCGCGAGTAGCTTTGCTCGGGCGTCTGTGGTCGCGGTATGAACGTCTCGCTTCCCTGTGATAACTGCGAAGAATTGCGCTGTAGCGAGTTTGTGCGCAGGCCCAGCTGCTTCTCTTGAAAGCGCCCTACTTGGCTGGGCGGGAAGGCTATGTACTGCGAGCCCCCCGCGGCATTGGCGGAGGGGTTTGCGTAGACCGGGGATGCGCCCAATGGGTTCTGTGCGGAAGCGTCATGGTATGAGTCTGGGCGCGCAAGTTGGATCTGCGGGGGTTGTGGTCGTGGTGACGGACTCGGGCCGGAGAGGGCGGCGAGAGATGCGCTGCGAGAGCCGGAGCCCTCGCTGCTACCCTGGACTTGCTCTTGCTGGCGCACATCGTTCTGCAGCTGGGCAGCAAAGTCAGGTCCCAGGTACTGCGACAGTAATATCGTACGGCGCTTTTCATAGCTATGCGATGGTTAGCGCACGCAGAGAGACTGACGGTGGTGGGGGTGGTGGTGGTGGTGATAGTGGTAGTGGAGCAGCGCAATGGTGGAGGGCAGTACGGACCCCTTCTGTGTGATATCCCCCTCCTCGAGTTCGTGGTCCAGCTCCTGCAGCTTGGCCTGTAGCTCGGGGTTTGTCTCGGCCATGGTGTCGTGGGTAGCGGCGTGGCGTGGCAGGCGGGCAAGCAGGCACGCGGTATGGACAGTGTGTGTAGAAACAGACTATGCGGTGACGGTCGGCGGCATTCCACAGGCAGAGGTTGGGTGCAGATGCAAAGCGCCGACAGCTAATGGACCGAGCATGCAGCGGCGGGCGCACGGCGGGAACAGCAAGCAGGGAACGAAGGTGAAACGGGCGCTTTGGACGAGAGAGTGGTGGATACGCACATTGGCTGTTCAGACCAGTCAGGTACGCACAGATATGACGTTTGTTCTTGCCCCAGAACCTACTTTTGCCAAGCCTGCTTACCTTATAACGGTCACGACTATAGCGCTTATAATAATAAGATATAACTAGTTAGTAGTTGCTCTAAATAACGATAGTTGTAGATTCTATAGATTAAAATAAAACAAGTTCTATATAAACCAATTTGGAACTTTTTTTATTTATTTTTTATCTTTTTCACTTTAATCTGTCAAACCTGCAGAGCTGTTTAGAGTAAGACGTATAGTTGAGCCCTATGGTCCAGCCGTCACGTGTGGGGCGCTCATCATGTGGGCCCCTGCCGATTATGCCTCGGCTCGGTCATGTCGACGCTGCCTTCAGATGATGCGCTGCAACGCGTCCGGGTGTGACAACGCCCAAGGTCTCAAAACCGCCTGGACGCCTGCTGCCACTCCCTCTCCTTTTCCCAAGACCAGCAGAACAAACGACACCTTCAACCACCACCACCATGGCTACGCTCATCAATCCTCCGCCCATCGATCACTCCCAGTCGGCCATTGAGAATGTCCTGGAACTGACGCAGCTGTCCGACATCGACCCCAACATCTTTACCAATACTCGCCCGCTATGGCACCCTCCGGGCGCGCGCGGAATCTACGGCGGAGCTGCCATTGCGCAGACGCTGAGCGCCGCCATGAAGACGGTCGACCCGGACTTTACCATCCATTCGATGCACTGCTACTTCATTCTTGCCGGCAATAGCGAGATACCCGTCATATACCATGTAGAGAGGGTGCGCTCCGGAAAGTCATATGCAACGAGAACCGTGCAGGCGCGACAAAGGGGCAAGGTCATCTTTACCACCACCATGAGTTTTGTACGCCAGAACAGCGGAGGTGCAAAGAAGATCGAACATTCCTACCCCATGCCGGACGTGCCAGCGCCCAAGGAGGGCAGCGACGACTTGAGGACACCCGGCACTGGCCAGAGCCCCTTTCAGACCCATATTTTGCCCATTGAAAATGGTGAGTGACTGCCTATGACACCCTCCAAGTTGCTTCGGCTCATGTGTATCAGATGAATCCGACAAGCCTCACACCAAGAAATGCCGCCAATGGATAAAGGCGCGCGGCCAAATCTCCCCTGCTGGAGGTCACGAAGCCCACCTTTCTGCCATAGCATACATGTCAGACAGCTACTTCATCGGTACTGTTGCCCGTTCGCATAAACTACTGCGCTACTCGAAGCAGCGTCAGAGCCGTGCCCGATCCAGCATCGACGAGGACGTGCTGAAGAGGTTGCTCGAGATGGATGACGCTGAGCTCCAGCGCCAAAGCAATGTCAATGAATCAGACAAACAACGCATCCGTGAACTGAAGAACGCCGAAGACAAGGCCAAAAGTTCCGATGCAAAGCCCGAAATTGGTATGATGGTCAGTCTGGACCATACAATCTACTTCCACAACCCTCGCAGCTTCCGGGCAGATGAATGGATCTTCACCGAGATGGAGACCCCCTGGGCTGGTGATGGCCGTGGCCTCGTTTTCCAGAGGATGTATACCAAGGATGGAACGCTCATAGCCAGCTGTGTCCAAGAGGTAAGTCGCTTGTTGTTATCCGTCATGGTGGACCGTACTGACAAAGACAGGGCCTTGTGCGACTGAAGCAGAACGAAAGCAAGCTATAGTGGTATTTTGCTAGTATATCCGTTTATTTTGTTTCGATTGGATCTATGACACCTTCCACTTCGCCGGGCCGGAGTAGGCTTTTGTTATTGTCTCGTATTAGTAGCTTTAGAATTGGGGGCTCTGGCTACAGAAGCCTCCCGTACACATTATTGATTTTAATGGCTTACATTCACGATGATTCGCAATAGAGGGCTTGGCGCAATGAGTGCATATGTCCGATGCAGGCTGCATGCAGCTGTTTCCATGTAGGGCCTGCACGTCGCCCGCTCGTTCTTACCGAGTTCCAGGTCAGGCTAATTAGCGCATCGCCAGCTCCAAGCTAGTTGGTCCCTCACATTCGGATTCACCCGGCTGCTTCTTGGCTGCTTCCCAAGCTTTCGCTGGCTTTGGACCTCGAAGACCCTAGTTTCCTTGCAGAGATTCAGCCTTACCAACCCCCCAACCTGTCTGCCATGTCGTAGCCGTCTGCGCCCAACCGAACAAAGCGCATGGTACCCAGCTCGCCCAGAAGATGAATGTCAAGCAGGCGGCATGTCTGAACTGCCGCAAGAGTAAGATCAAATGCCGGCGCGAAGAAGGCGCTTCCGTATGCGAGAGGTGTTTGAGTGTGGGCGTAGAATGCATCATACCTGAGTTCCACATGTACGTGATGTCGATGAACAAGTTCATTGCGGCACATGCACTAACTTCATGTACCAACGTCTAGTGGCAGGCAAAAAGGTGTGAAAAAGTAAGTAGTGTTTCTGAATGTGCTACCCAGGCTTACATTTTCTAGCAAACGTTCAGGCTTGGAGAAGGCGATATACCAAGTAGAAGAAGCCATCAAGAAGAGAAAGTCAGATGCAGCCGCCAATCAAAGCACCTTACAGCATCTTCACCGACTTCTCAGCGAAGCACAAGCAGACGATGGTTCGAGCCAAGATGCAAAAACATCACCAATGCCACCAGAGCCTTGCTATGTACCAGCAAAAGAAGCGGTCCGCCCTTCGAGCGATGACCAGCTTGCTGTTGAAGACGTTGAAAATCCGCTCCAACTTCTAGCTCGCGCGTCAGACTTGAGAATCGCCACCACTCCACAGTCTTACAACACCAGCGTCGCTAGCCCTGAAGGCAGATTTACCACTAGCGAGCACAGCGCATTCCTGGATGTTCACCATTTTTTCTTGCCGATGAAGGCCCACCTAGATCAGGGATCAGGCTTAGACCCAATTGACGTGGGCTTGGTGTCCAAGGACGAAGCGGAAATGCTTCTGCAATAGTAAGTACTGCAAACAGGGCGCCCGCACGTGCTCACAACATGCAGCTTTCATAAGAAACTGGCTCATACACGATGGGGTCTCGATCCAGTTTTACACACTCTGCCATTCGTTCGAAACCGCTCGGCCTTCTTGTTTACTACATTACTAGCCATGACTGCCATTTTCCTGCCGGAAACCGCTGCACTGGCTAGGAGACTGCTTTTACACCGGAGATTCCTGGCTGAACAGGTCATTGTGCGAAAATACAGGTCTGTCGAAATCATACTGGCATTTATGGTCAGTATACCGTGGATGCCCCCAGGATCACATGCAAGCGATGACGACACAAGTTTCTATTTAGCCACTGCACTGTCTCTTTCGTTGGATCTCATGTTAGACAAGGTCATCACGCCGTCCACGTCCTTTGACCAGGACCTTACTAGGAAGATGCCCAAAGCGGAGTGTCTTGACGCAAGAAAAGCGCTAGCTATGGATGGTTTCGAGGATGTTGACCCTGCCTCCGAATGGGGCCAGCGACTGCTTCGTCGGCGAGAAAGAGTGTGGATTGCTCTGTTTGTGCTGGAACGTGGCGTGTGTCTTGCTCGGGGCCGCAGCTACTGTGTACCAAAGACCTGTTTGATCCAATACAGCGACAGATGGCATTGCCACCAGTTTGCAGATGCCCAAGATGGTCCGCTTGTATCTATGGCAGTCTTGCGTCGCGATCTAGACAATCTTTTTGCTGAAGTACGCACTCGGTGCGATAACTATCGCTTAGTCGAAGGAGGCTCAGAGGTCGCGCAGGAAATCGACAAGTCCATTGAGGATTTCTTCGACAACTGGTCCCGAGCATGGCCAGTAGTGATTAGCGATCCGGAGAGCAAAAGCCTGCCTCCTTACGTTGAGATACTCGTTACGCACACACGACTATCAACGTATTCAATGCTTCTGAACCATCCAAGCGCGCCGCCAGAAGTTAAACGTTCCTTCCGCAAATCTGCCTTATCCTCCGCGCTCAATGTCATGCGTGCGGCCATCCAAGGCGAAGCGCGTCTCAAGTCAATGCCCAACAACACTGTTACGATGATCTGCTTTGCAGCCAGTATCGCGCTCGCTCTAAGCGCACCAGTACCTGAGGAGAGTGGTAACAAGAAGAGCCTTGCTCCAAGCGTGCGACACCTTATTGAGAATACCGCAGCCGTTCTGGAGCGCATTGGCAGTACACCGGCGCACCGAAACGGCGCGTCAGTTGTGTACGGTAGGTTCTTGCGAGTTTTGGTCAAACAGGCTCCCGAGATTGAGATGCCACCGCCCATGCCTCTCCAGGATCCTGCACCAACCTCAATGGCTATACCAGACCTTCTCTCGCCCTCGAATCTTGCACATAATGATTTGCCAGCCCCAAACAGCCATTCCCTAGGACCAGATCCAATGGCAAATTATTGGCCCGATCGTCTGGACTTCTCTGCTATGTCTTACAACGAGGTCAACGAAACGGTCACAAACTCGGATCTCTTCTCTGTAGCATTGCTGGATATGCCTTGGACCGACTCCAACCCGCTGTGGACAGACTGGATGAATCTACCTGATTTCAACTTCCCATGACAGCATAGCACAGAAGCGAATCAAACCATTGCAAGACGCATCATGGGACGTTGGTCATGCTCGAGACCTAGTGAATCGCCAAGCTGTCGATGTGTGGAGAGTCGCTGAACCTCGGGCTTCGCTAGGAACGCGACAGGGCGACTAAGCCTCATTCGACCGAGTGGGTACGCAAAGCCCCGCTCTGAGCTTCGAGGCCGCGGCGACATTCGGCGCTTGAACTGGCGCCGACGGATCCAAAGATGCATGACGTTAGAGTTGCAGTGCGATTGTCGCACATGTTTGATGCTCCATGTTCGGAGCTTGAATGCGAAAATACAGCCCGTTTGGACGAGTCGGCAATTCTTGAGTCTCCCTTCTGAATGATTTACTCACTCTGGTTCTACTGTCGCTATCCTCTAATTTGCTTCCATAATGGATACCTTACCTTCCTCCTACCGGTTGCTCGCAACCCTCCCCTCACGGTTATGCGCCCGGCGACCTATTCCTCCACAATTACGAGCCGCACGAAATCTGCCACCACGATGGCGGCTCACAGGTCAACTGCGATGCATCAGTGAACGTGCGCCGACAATCGATCGCTCAAAATCGAAGCTCTTTAAGGATGCAGACGAAGCAGTGGCAGATGTACAACCTGGTTCAACCGTCCTGAGCGCGGGATTTGGGCTGTGTGGTGTTGCGGATACGCTGATTGCAGCAATGAAGAAACGAGGACCTGAGTCGTTACACTCATTAACGGCTGTTTCAAACAATGCTGGTATTGAGGACGTCGGAGGCTTAGCACATCTCACAAAAAATGGGCAAGTCAAAAAGCTCATCATAAGCTTTTTGGGAAACAACAAGGCGCTTGAGAAGCAGTACCTCAGTGGTGGCATCGAGATCGAGCTCTGTCCACAAGGTACACTTGCTGAGAGGATACGAGCTGGTGGTGCAGGCATCCCAGCCTTTTATACACCAACTGCTGTTAACACGCTGCTACAAGATGGCCAGATTCCAGCCAAGTTTGACAAGGAGGGCAAGGCTGTAGGATACGGTCAGAAGCGTGAGGTCAGAGAGTTTAATGGCAAGAAGTTTCTCATGGAGACCGCATTGACAGGCGATGTTGCTATTATTCGCGCGCACAAAGCCGATGAAGCTGGCAACTGTATCTTCAGGTAAGCATGGAGCGGCTCGAATGCGCAAAAATTTACTAAGACACAATCAGATACACTACGAAGGCTTTTGGGCCCATTATGGCCAAAGCTGCGCGCCTCACAATTGTCGAAGCGGAAGAGATAGTTCCCATCGGTACATTTGACGCTAACGATATCGATCTCCCTGGTGTCTTTGTCGACCGCATTGTACCAGCTACCGCACCCAAGAACATCGAGATCAAGAAGGTTCGGAAGACTTCTGCTTCGTCAGATGCTTCGTCAAAGAACGAAGCCGCTGAACGTCGCGATCGCATAGCCCGTCGCGCAGCAAAAGAGCTCAAGCACGGATACTATGTAAACCTGGGCGTCGGCATTCCAACAGCAGCAGCGTCTTTTGTGCCCGATGGTGTGAAGGTGTGGCTGCAATCCGAGAATGGTATCCTAGGCATGGGCCCGTACCCCACAGAAGAAGAGATAGACCCAGACATCATCAATGCCGGCAAAGAGACTGTAACGCTCCTGCCTGGAGCCTCCACTTTTGACAGTGCCGAGTCGTTCGGTATGATCCGCGGCGGCCACGTCGACGTATCCATTCTCGGTGCTCTACAAGTCAGTGCCTCAGGCGACCTTGCAAACTACATGGTTCCCGGTAAGGTATTCAAGGGCATGGGCGGCGCCATGGATCTCGTCAGCAATCCTGATGCCACAAAGGTGGTGGTTGCGACCGAGCATGTAGCCAAGGATGGATCAAGCAAGATTGTTCAGGAGTGCAAGCTTCCGTTGACAGGAGCAAAGTGCGTGAGCACCATTATTACGGACATGTGTGTATTTGAGGTGAACAGGAAGCATGGGACTTTGACGCTTACGGAGGTGGCGCCGGGGGTTAGTGTAGAAGATGTGAGGGCAAAGACGGATGCGAAGTTTGAGGTTGCAAGTGATGTTAAGACAATGGAGTAGGGTATATGTTATGATTCTTTTGTAGCTAGACATGGCGTTGTGTAGAATATACCACAATTTACCGCCTTTTTGTTTATCCCGAGTCTGGACCAGTACATGCTGTATGGCGCTCTGTGCGGCGGTTACATATCGCAGTTCTTTGTGTCACTATTCGTCTTGCATATGCAGTTCGAGTCGCACAGCATTATCGCACAGGACTAACTAATTCGATAGTTTTGAGTCCTCAGCTTTTGCGAGTCTCGGACATCTTCGGGCCCCACGAAAGTGCGCCTTGCGCTTCTCTCTTCAGCTGATGGCCATAGCAAGCTGTAGAAGCCATTTATCATGCGATAAAACAGTGTAGTCACGAAACATTTCTCTTTCTTTCCCTGCGAGCTGTCAGCTCCGCTCCATCCATGGTACATCCAGACGCGAACGCAGAACGCTCGGACGCGCCCACTCTTTGGACCCGTGGACCCGTGGACCCGTGGCAAAGGAGCTGACAGGCAGCCAAGCTGGCCAAGCGGGGGACAAGCAAAAGGCTTCGCATAGCTTGGTACAGCACGTCTGCCACCCTTTTCACAAAAGAAAAAACTCCGCTGTGCCCATTCCCCAGGGAATAGGTGCATACTAAATGAATAAAGAGAATGAAGTTCCCCAACCCGCCTTTGCTTACCCCATCCCCTCGTCACCGCTTCGGCCGCAAAAGAACGCCCGTAGGAAGGACTTTGGGGTCGCACTCACGACGCCATGCTTACCGCTAATCTCTTTGCAGGCGGCCGATCAACCCGGCCTGGGGCATCCGATGCTGGCTGTTCCTCCAGCACGAGTCGGACTCCCTTGCCCTGGCCAATCAAGCGTCGTGATTATTATCCGAGGCTGTCCGTTAACTGGGCTAACTCACACACACCCCGTGGGGTCGGGAGGGGCGCGGGCGGCTGAAGGATGGTCGGGCGGCGTTAGATAGTGGTAGTACAAGGTGGTGGCTAGGCTCTGCTTGTTCTGGCTGCGGGGCCCGGGCTGATAGCATAAAAGAAGGAATGTTACGCGCGCATTTCGTACTCCTTCTTCTTCTTCTCTCGTGCGCTTTCATGCTCCCCGGGTTGTCGTCTTGTACCTTTTTGCGACCCTGTGTTCTGATCTTCCCCCGCCTGGAACCAACACAACTGCTGCAGGGCAGTAAGTGAGCGAGCGGGATAACGACCGGCTACAGAATGAGTCTGGAAAAGATGCATGAGGAGAAGCTTGAGCGGCGGAGTGGGAGTGAGCAGTTGGAGGATGGGATCGTGGAAGATGACCAGGCTGCGAAGAAGTTGCTGCTAAAGATGGATTTTCGGTATGTTTCTCTTCGGGTTTGATTATACTTCAAGAGCTGACGTTTACTCTTTTCGCTAGCATCCTTCCAATTCTTGCGCTGCTCTTCTTGTGTTCGTTCATCGACCGCACAAACGTCGGTAACGTCAAGATTCTTGGCCTGGAAAAAGATCTCGGTCTTACGGACCACGAGTATGCTATTGGACTCTGTGTCTTTTACGCTACGTATATTGCAAGGTGAGTTTTGCACCAAGATGCGCGTATTGGGTGTGCCAGAGGCTGAACGAATTGTGCAGTGAACTTCCGTCCAATTTGGTGTTGAAGAAAGTATCACCGAAGATATGGCTGCCCTTGTTGACTGCTGTCTGGGGCATCCTCACTATGTGCCTAGGTTTCGTGACCAGCTTCGCATCTTTCGCTACTGTTCGCGCGCTGCTTGGTGTCGCGGAGGGTGGATTACTGCCTGGAATGGTAAAATACCGTCAGCATGTACAATTCGAATTTTTACTGATTCCTTACTAGGTGCTGTATCTGTCACACTTTTACCGACGCCAGGAGCTTGCCCTACGTATCGGTATCTTCTATACTGCAGCCTCGCTCTCTGGTGCTTTTGGAGGACTCCTCGCTCGAGGTCTCAATGCCATCGGTGAAGCAGGAGGACTCAAAGGATGGCGTTGGATCCTGATAATCGAGGGACTCATTACAGTCGCCGTCGGTGCATGCGCCGCTATCTTCCTCCCGAACTCCATCGAGTCAGCCCGTTTCCTCACTCCTACTGAAAAAGCCCATGCGCGCTCCCGACTAGGCGAGAAATCCGCAACACATGAGCGCTTCGACTGGGCCGAGATCAGACGCGGCGTCTTCAACCTGCAAGTCTGGCTAACAGCCTCTGCCTACTTTTCCATTCTCTCTGGTCTCTACTCCTTTGGTCTCTTCCTCCCTACCATCATCAACAACGGATTTGCCAAGGACCCGAACAAAGCTCAGCTATGGACCGTTATCCCGTACGCCGTGGCGTCCGTCGTCACCGTCATCGTTGCCATACTTTCTGATCGCCTCGGCCTGCGTGGCCCAGTTATGCTGTGTACTCTCCCAATCGCCATCGTCGGATACGGAGTTATCAGCCAAGCAACGAATCCAAAGGTGCAATACGGAATGACGTTCCTCATGGCAACGGGCATGTACGCATCCGTCCCTTGCATTCTCTCATGGAATAGCAACAACTCTGCAGGCCATTATAAGCGTGCAACAACTTCGGCGCTGCAGCTTGCAATTGCGAATGCGGGTGGTTTCGTAGCCAGCTTTACCTATCAGAAGAGCGAGAAGCCGCATTTTCACAAGAGTCACAAGATCATGTTGGGGTTGCTTTGTGCGGCCTGGGTGCTGTAAGTTTTATTTTCGTGCTCTTTCAAGAAGAAATAGTCGTCTACTTGATGAATAATGGCTAACGATACAAATCATAGGATCGCAGCCAACGTAGCATGGGTATGGAAGATCAACAGGGATAAGGCGAACGGCAAGTACGCTGAGTTCGAGGGCAAGGGAGACGACAGAGACCCCAACTTCAAGATGGTTATGTAATGTCGTTTGTTATCATGATCAGCTCTTACGTATTAAGTCGCTTGATAATAGAGTATTCTTTACCAATACTGTCAATTGTTGGGTTCTTTGGAGCCTAGAGGAAAGACTTGCTTTTTGACAAACTCTATCAGCCTCCGCGTATTTAAACTCTCTCAGCTCTTTCAGCCCCCATGTTTCAACCGATTCAGCTCCTTCAGCTCATCGCTTCTAAGCACACAGATCGGATTGGATACGACTGCGCGTGATTCTTGCGTCACTATTACACATCCAATGGTTGTGGCGTTGCCGGCTAAAGCCACTTTCACGAGCGAGGCGTAGAATAGCTAAATCTTTGCGACGCAACTAGCCTACCCTCAACATACAGGGTTGTTGTACCATTGGACAGTACTGTATGGGCAACAGTTGCTGAAGAGGTCAGCCATGCTCGCGATGGGGAGAGGTAGATTCGGGTATTAGAGTTTTGCCATCTTGCGTCTCAATCCACTCGCATGGTTTCTTTTCCACATTTTGACGGCTAATTAAGACGATGGAGGTCTATAATGGTTAAATATTGGTGTAACAGGAGAGTAGGAGTTTGCTGAGGCTAGAGGTCGCAACAGTGTGATGTCTAGAGAAAAACACCTCATTTGCTCGACATCCAACTGAGAAGTCCACGAGGACAATGGACAGTGGCGAAGCGCGTTCGTTCTCTAGAATATTAGGAAATACCAGCATACCCTTCATGGGTATCCTCTACAATGAAAACGTTCACCAAGGGCCCTACCAGGGCCATCCAGGCAACAGTTCGCAGCAGACGAACTCCTTAACCAGCCTCTCCTTTGGCACACGCACGTACCCTATCTGCACTCGAGTCACAGCCACGACGATTAGTTTGATCAACCATGCATGCATGCTTAAGTCGAGGCCATCTGCCTCTCACAACGCGTGTCCAGGACCCTCTATTACTCAGAAACTAGCCTCACCAACGGTTACCCATCAGTACGGCACCAGGGGCTTCTCAATGCACGAAATGTGCTCATACCCACCCCACACGTGTTCGGCGTCCGATGGAGCCCACAAGTTCTCGTGTGAGGCGGGTGTCGAACCACAGCGGGTATGCACATATGGTGAACGATAGGTCGCCTCCGCTGCAAGACATAACTGAGGAGGCAATCCAAGGTCCCTTGGTGGTGATGCCTCTAGGTGAGTTGCATTGGCTCCCTTATGGGGCTTTCAGATAGAGGCTGGGGAGACATTGGCCATGGGGGCTGGTACTGAGCGAGGCACTAGAAGATGTCCCTAGCCCTACCACCTCCATGCAAAAGGGACGATCTTTTACATGGCACCTCTGTCTCTCCAGTGTCAATGAAGCGCTGGTTTCTTGGGAGAAGATCCAACCCCCTGGGTGAGGCGGTAGGCTGTACGGGCTTTCGTCATCCACGCTTACACAGGCGCTTGTTGAGATACCCTCCCATCGATCTCGGAAACTGCATTTGCTTGGTGGTACGGGAGAACCCGTGGATTGCATAAGACGCAGGAACGGGGGCGAAGTTCGAATTCACTTGTTGGTTGTCACTGACTGCAAACGTAGTGAGGTGATTGCCTGCAGAAGCGACAATCACTGTACACAATTATACCACGAGAATTTTAGGGGCTGGAAGAATCTTTTCCGTCGCCCCATGGGCACTCAATCTGATACTGTAGCTTAAGGGACAATAAAGTCCATGACGCACTTTTTTACTTCCATCCGTCTGTTGTTTCGGAGAAACCATCAAAGCAGCAGCAGAATGTTCCTAGTTGGTACGAGCGGATCTCTTTCCATCGGCTTCACTGCCAGACACCAAAAATGGACAAGCCGATAGCCGTGTCCAGGACCCTTGATCGGCAGGGTTGATATGCATAGCTAGAGTCGTGCGTCTTAGTCTCGGAGCTTTTGTCTGATATCGACAGTAACCAGGATCAGGCATGACGCAGATAAGCACAATGAATGCTCTGACAGACACTTTGCATTAGTCATGTCTAAATGCAGAATCCTCGGTTATAACGGTGTGATGGCGTTTGATTTGTTTTTCTGGTGTTTGTTGGTCGGCGAGACCAAGCCACTTCGCTTGAGGCTGGGCAGACTGGAGAGCTTAGCATGGATTGCTACTGGTGCTCATTTTCCTCTTGGGTGGGTTGAGCTGACTGTGTAGCACAAAAATAGACAACTTTCGAAGGCTACTGCTACGTCAGTCAGCTCATTCTCGAACACTGCTGCGCCCAGTCAAAGACACGGTGAGCATGACGAAAGGGCTTGTCTGGCATCTGGCGGCGTGAGATGCTGGATCGCGAGCTGGGAGCTGATCTTTGCTATGGCATGCAGGTAAGCAGACGCACCTTGCCTCTCCAAATATTGTGGCGCGCTTCGCTGTCACGTTTGGATCCACCAAGGCGGCTCGTTAGGGAGGTACCATCTCTTAAACAGTACTGTTGAATGTTTCTTTTATGCAAGGAATTCTTTTGCATGGCGCAAAAGTTTGAGTGAGCAATCGCCCGTGAATCCTCACCGGTGAGGTGGCGTCACCAAGACGTTACAGCCCTACCATCCAAGACCGCCCGATTCTATACTGACAACATTTTGTCGGGTGCAAACTGCCAACATGCTCTGGTCAACGGCACATAGCCGCTCTAACCAGCCGCTCTGCCGTGGCAATACGCAAATACTAGGAGAGAGATCGACAATTGCAAAAATGTAGCCGAATGTTCCTACAGTAGCTCCAGCAACCAGCGCACCTCTGATGCATATCGATAGTCTGTCTTGGGTACGAAACGTCATGGAAACGCTGAAAATATCTTGAATCAGGCGACTGCAGACGACCGAATTACCAGATTGGGCTTGATGCTAAGGCTGCTGGCGCTCTCAGCGGTCAGGACTGGGATGCGGTGGTGTGGTGGTCGGAACAGATGTTCGGGACCCCTCTTGAAACTCCGAGACGTGGGCCAAAAAGGGACTGGCGTCAGCGCATTTGGTCCAAGTGGGCGCCTCGCTTGCGCTTCTTCAGATGTCTCTACTCGCTTGCAATACATTCAAGCTTTCCAAGCCGCAACAAACGACTCTCCACCCCATGGAGAGTCCGACCCGCGGGCTGACCTTAGTGCCGTCTGCGCCTTGTATCGACATGTCAGCCTAAGTTCTTAGACACCCCGCTTTATGCATGATCCGGGCACCACTCCTGCCTGCAGCTGCTCCACAGCCTACTTGAGTGGCTTTGCCAGCATACACAGCTCAGCGATGCTAGCAGTTCGGCCCACTGGCTAGCCCGTTTTTTTCGATCAAGCCTTGGAGCCTGCATCGGCATGTCTAGCTGCCTTTGGTCGTGGAACGCAGAAATGCCGGCATTCCACTCTACCTCAACCACTCGGCATTCTCCGCTCGTCAATCTAGGGCTGATATGCACCTGTCTCTCACGCTGATTTTCTTGGGAAGGTGGTCATACTCAGCTTCTATACCGTTTATGTGCTACACGCCGTCCTGATGGCGATCCAAGGGACTACCGCCAGCCGCGTCTACACCCTCCATGGGGGCACCATGTCAACGGCTAGTGGTGGAAACTCTCTACGACTAGTAAAGATGTCTCTAGGGCATTTTCTTGGCCCACTAAGGGAGCAGGGCCAGGGCCAGGCTGAGATTATATTACTTGTACCACCCATTGTCTGCCTAACAACCCAGCCCACGCTTTTCTTTGTACTCCAGAATCTGAGATAGATCTTCACTCTTTGACTCTATCTTAGGATTCTGGCCCCTCTTTCTTGTGTTTCCATAATTCATCATGGTCTTTTCAATCTCAAGGGCGATAACCGCCCTAACGGTTCTCTTGCCTACTGTCACCTCCGTTGCTCTATCTTATGAAGACCGCACACACAAAACACCTCCCGTCCCTTGGAAAGATACTGGGCTCTTCTCTGGACGTGTCAGTCGATCAGGATATCCAACTTCTTGCAACAATGGTCCACAATCAAGAGACTGCTGGTATGGTGACTTCAACATCGACACTGATATGGACCTCGAGTGGCCAGACACGGGCAAGACAGTCAAATATCACTTGACTATCACAAATGCTACGGGTGCTCCGGATGGTTTTGAGAGGCCGATTTTCTTAATTAACGGTCAATATCCAGGGCCAGTAAGTGTCATGCAAATGATACTAATCATTCTTCTCTAATACAATGTAGACTATAGTCGCTGATTGGGGAGATAATTTGGAGATCACTGTTACCAACGGCCTAGAGAACAACGGCACAGGTATCCATTGGCATGGGTTGCGGCAGCTCGGATCAAACGAACAAGATGGAGTGAACGGCATCACTGAGTGCCCAATCGCGCCCGGCGACTCCAAGGTCTACAAGTTCAAAGCCACGCAATTTGGCACTACTGTAAGTTTTTCGGCCTGTGTAATGGTTGAACGAAGATGGCTGACCGCCGAAGTGGTATCACTCGCACTACTCCGTGCAGTATGGCGACGGCATTGTAGGACCCTTAATCATCAGAGGGCCTGCAACAGCCAACTACGATATTGACCTAGGTGCTCTTCCAATGACCGACTGGTTCCATGCAACCACTTTCACTGTCAACGCTGCAGCCGTTCATGCAAGAGGTCCTCCAACTGCGGACAATGTTCTCGTCAATGGCTCCATGACCTCGTCTTTTGGTGGAAAATACGCTGAAACAATCTTAACCCCTGGAAAGTCCCACTTGTTGCATCTGATGAACGTTGGCATCAACAACTATCTCCATGTCAGTCTGGATGGACACAAGTTTCAGGTCATCTCAGCCGATTTTACCCCCATCGAACCTTACTACACCGACAACTTGGTTCTTGCAGTCGGTAAGTTTATCCGAAATTGTGTTGGCATGCATACCCGTTTCTTTTAGCATAACGTCATGTTGTGCAACAACGATTAGGCCACGATATTGCTGTCACGGTAACCACCATGCACGAAAGTTTCACTAACAACGTCGCCAGGTCAACGATATCAAGTCATCATTAATGCAACAGAAACCGCTGGTAACTATTGGTTCCGCGTGGGTACTGGCGGTGCCTGTGACGGCCCGAACGCCAACGCGGCAAACATCAGGAGTATCTTCCGATATGCTGGTGCTCCAACTATGGAGCCCAACAGCACTGGTACCCTTCCATCGGGCTGCTACGATGAGACCGTTGTGCCCTACCGCAAAAAGACTGTTCCTCAGAATATGCCAGAGCTGCTGAGTGTAGGCTTCAACCCTAACTGGACCAGTGACGTGACACAAAACCAGGGTCTTGTTCAATGGCTGGTCAACGGCGACCCTATGAATGTTGACCTTGAAGTCCCGACACTGCAGTCAGTCTTGGATGGCAATGTCACTTTCGGAAACAACCGCCACGTGTTTGCAGTCGACGAGTCACATCAGGTATGTTATCACTTCTGCTTAGTCTCACTGTCCAGTAATTAACAAAGGCTCTAGTGGCAATATTGGGTCATCCAACAAAATAGCAGCAACCCAGCGCTGCCTCACCCCATCCACCTTCACGGCCATGACTTCTACGTCCTCGGCCAGGAAGAGAACGCAGTCTGGAACGGTGACATTTCCACTTTGAAGACCGACAACCCCATCCGCCGCGATACGGCTGATCTTCCCGCGAATGGCTACTTGGTCCTTGCTTTCGAGTCTGACAACCCAGGCGCATGGCTCATGCACTGCCACATTCCCTTCCATGTTGCCGCTGGTCTTGGCGTCCAGTTCCTGGAACGCCAGTCCGAGATCAAGGCTGCGGACGGATTCGCAGAGATGAAGCGAACCTGTGCAAACTGGAAGTCTTGGCGCTACCAGTTCCATCCTAATGGCATCCTGTTCCCTGGTGACTCTGGGCTGCGTCGTCGCTAAAGGCAAGGAAAAAAAATATTTGTTGTTTTTTGTTGTTTTAGATAAGTCAATTTTGTTGAATTCGAGAGTCCCCAGCGATATTCCCCAATTCGCATCATTGTTTATGGCTAGGGTGGCTGTTGTTGATTGCAATGTCGTCACCTTCTTCTTCTTCTTCTTCTTCTTCTTCTTCTTCTTCTTCTTCTTCTTCTTCTTCTTCTACTCAGCGATTTTTTGATTTTGCCTCTCCGCCCAACATGTAGATGGAACAGTAATAAATATTACGATGGAAAAGACTACAGTCGCTTATTCCACAATAAAACTTCCAGTTCAGGCATCCTCCACTGTGTGACATCAGAGACACAAACACCTCCAGCCCTTTCTTCAACCACCCTCACACTCCTCTCCTCTCGTCCCTGACACCAATCCCTTAGCTTTAACACCATCTCTCGCGTCCCGCTCCCGCACGGCATTGCACCAGCCACCCACGCCCCCTTCCATCTCCCTCTCACCTTTTCTTTGCTTTTGTCGCAGGTACATACTCCCCCCTCCCTAACACTTGGTACACCAGCGGGCACCAACCAGCCCCACAGTCTACGGTCTCCACCAGGCTTGCTTTAGCCTAACCAGTCTACCTGCTAAGTCCCGTGGTACTAGACTACTATCCGTGTCCGTTTTATTCTTCCCTTTTGATCGTCCTGCGAGCCGAACCATCAAAGCAAAGCCGAGTTTAAGTGTAACTTTTTTCCCTTTGAGTGAGGCTGGATGTTACTAGAAAATAAGAGAGGACGAAGTAGCACGTAGCGGGCTTGCGAGGCTGTTATGGAATACCTTTACTGTAGTGAGTTCTGTTGTCAAGGAGATACATGATGGACCTGTGGCAGGAGAAAAAGCCTGTATCTTGCGCAGTGTTGAGGTGCGGTACCTGACATATGCTGCTTGCTCATCCCGCGCTGTCCGTCGGTACTCATCAGTGCTTTAGCACATTACCTACTCAACAGGCACCGGGTGCGCATTGTCATTTCAGGAGGTTGTTTTTGAACCGACGTATATGTCTGTTGTCAAAGGGATGTTGCATCCACGGATAGTCTAAAGAGTACCGAGCATTGAGAGACGGGTGAAAACTTGATTGTAATGAAGAGACTGGCAGCGTGCATATTGCCCAGCGGCCAAGGTGTAGAGAGTATCCAGAAGACATCGGCAGATAACGTCACCGATGCCGTGGACTTATCGACTGTAATCAAATCGCTATAGATACAAAAAGCGCCATGTGGTAGTGTTGCCGAACATTTGTAAACACGTACGAAAAGGAGATCCATTTTACCAGGTTAGGAGGGTGATGCTGAAATATCGGTCTGTGCCTCGTCGGCCTTCTCCTTGCCCTTTGAACTGTTACTTGAGCTAGGTTCACCTTCTTCCCCAACCGTCGCATCAATGCTCTTCTCGTTGTTTTGTTGTTGCTGCTGTGCCTCTCGCTGAGCCTCTTCTTCTCGTTTTCTTGCTTCTTCTTCTTGCCTTTGCCTCTCTTCCTCCGCGGCCACCCTCTCCAGCCTTTCTCGTTCTTCCTGCGCGTGAACCATTCTCTCGCCTACACCGGGAAATAGGCTAGCAATGAAAAGCGTAAAGGCGCGTTCAATGCCACGGAGACTGTCTCGTATCCAACCAAATCTTTCGTCTTGTCTCCGTTGCAGCAACCGTCTTGCAGCTTCCTCTGGTGATATATTACCTCGCGGGCGCTGGCCGTTGGGCTGTGCAGCGTGCTCGGCCATGGCTCCCACAGGAAGAAGAGCTTCAAAGTGACGACGTACAAAGTTGAACTGATCCTCGAACATACCAATTTGTGCCAAATAGACGAAACCAGCAACAGCGCCCAGCATAGCAGGTCTGTAGAAACCACCACTTCCAGCAAAGACGTAGACGAAGATGGCCAACTTGAAAATTAGCCACAAGTGTCCAGCAATATTATTCATCCGATCGTTTTCATCTAGTTGCGGCCCATTTTGGTTTCCATTCTGGTTCTGATTCTGCGCTTGGTTTTGTGCTTGATTCTGATCTTGAGGTTGTCCAGCAGCTGCTGGCTGCCCTGTTGGTGTTGGCTGCATGTTGGCTAGCTGATTATGCAATTGGTTTGTCCCATGCGCCAATCTCTGTCCAAGATCAGCAAGCAGCTGTCTGTTTTGTGCAAATTGACTTGAAAAGGTTTGAAACGGAAGGGTAGGCGCCATAGGGGCCGTAGTGTACGTGCCCTGCTGATCGAAAAGGACCCCAACCGGACCTTGGGGACTTGACAAAAGGAACAGCTCTGCGGGCACGTCTGCTGGTATTGTTTGTGTAGCTTCTCTTGCTTGCACATGGGATGTATTTGGTGCTGCGGGAGCTGTAGTTGGTACCCCTGGTGCTGTTTCTGAGGTAGCATCAGGCGCGTCCTCTTGCTGACGGTCGAGCATGATACTCAACTCAACCGCATCAACCCTGAGTTCGGTAGCTGATCGTCTGAGCGCCGTAACCTCTGGTTCTGTGGGAAGTAACGCTAGAGCCCGGTCCACAACGTTCAGATTTTGATTGACTGTATTCAAGTGCTGACGTAGGCGTTCAATACGCCATGCCGGGATACTCAACGAGGAAGACATATTTGACGTCAGCAGTCCCCCGGCCTGCGAATCAGAGTTACCAGGCAGTCGCAACAACATCCGGATGTTCTCAATCTCTCGTTTTGTTTCCAAAAAGATCCTTTGAACACGAGGCAACAAACGTTGGTCTTCGATGGAAAGCGGTGGACGGCCGAATGCTATTGCATGCGGCACAGGGAATGGAACTACGGGCTGCGGAATTCGCGCAGGTATGTTCACCTGGTTGTATGTGGTAAAAGTCCACCGCGCCCCATTGGGCGTGACTCCTTCTCGCCTTATCGGCTGATCGCCATTTCCAGGGAGGTTCGGTAGTCCCATTGGTGGCAGAGGGGCTGTTTCCGGAGGTGGTGGGTGCGCAACGTCTCCAGCACCTTGCGTTCCCTGCCTCGACTGTTCGCTGGTCCGATTTGAAGATTGTTCGTCACCCCGTTGCCCTTCGTGGGCCACTGCTTGGGCGAATGGTCGGTGGAGCGGTATTGGGAGAGGCAGAGCGATAGCGTTCACTTGTTCCGGGAGGCGATGAGGAGGGAGTTGCGGCGGGGCAATCTGTGGTTGTGAAGTTGGGCGAGTCTGTGGTAATACCCGAAATGGATTCGTTTGTAGAGGATTCGCGACTGGGCCTTCTGGAGCTTCAGGGCGGAGAGGGTTTGGAGGAACAGTAGACGGCCTTGGTGCGGGTGAAGGCACATGGGGAGGGAGCTCTCGTATGACCAGATGAAGGCTTTGGTCTTTACTCTCACGTATCTATGCCTGTCGTCAGCAAGACCTTGCTTGGCAGTAATAGCAACATACATTATCGGCACCAAACACGGTATTCAATGTATCGGCATCGTTGGCTACCACTCGTCCTCGGTATATGAGGCGCATGCGCTCGGGAGCAGGCTTGGAGGGTACGGCATTCTGTATGCGACTCCGGAGTTCTTTGACTGTGGTGGATGCGGGGATGTCTGCGAGGGTTACGCCGCCCTCTAGTTCAGCTGAAGGCGAGAGGACCTTGAGGTTGATTGTCTGCTCTGTTTCGGCCATGCTGTCTAGGGGAGGTAGCGACTATGGTGAGAGATGGAAGGTTCTCGGTCTGAATGTGGGCGACGTGTTTGTATACGTTGCGTTTAAAGCGCCGGATTCGCCGTCCTCACTGCGGTGCTGCCATGTACAGTGAGGGTGCACTGGAATGCCTGCTAAAGTCTTGGGTGACAGTAGTCCAGATGTGCGCCGCCTGCTTCTCTAATGTTCGGAGCGTTTCTATCACTTGCGCACACGATGCGACCGTTGAAGTTGGATGCTAGTAACACCTCCGA
The DNA here is from genome assembly GCA_005212705.1 of Curvularia lunata. Lineage (NCBI taxonomy): Eukaryota > Fungi > Ascomycota > Dothideomycetes > Pleosporales > Pleosporaceae > Curvularia > Curvularia lunata. Next base: position 64,107 of record PELC01000040.1, on the reverse strand, counting down.
GCCCACGGCCGCCGCCGCGCGCTAGACTATCCCGGGTGGGTACGTCATTGGTTGGCCGAGGATGTGGATTTTCCCACACCACGCGACGCCTTTGCCGTCATCTCTCCGCCTCGCCATTGCGAGTCTGACCCTCTCGAGGTGATTGAGGTAATAGAAAGGAACGTTGCACATGTACACTTCCTGACCATGGCGTCCTCCTGCTCGCGCCAGCTCATGCGAGCACCCCTCCGTCCGCGATTTAATGCACCGATACACCCACATACGCGCCTCTCCGCCCCATCTCGCAACTTCACTTCGACCCGAGCATTCTACAATGAGCAAAACTTCCACAGAAAAGAGTCTTTCAGGTCGCGGCTCAACTCGGCGCTGAAGAATACCAAAATCAAGTGGGAGCCAATCCCCATCGCCCTTGGTGTTGGCTTCCTGGGTGCATTTCAACTGTACCGCATACAGCGCCGGGAGAAGCACACAGAGGCCGAGGGAAGGAATGGAGACGATGTCGCAGTGGACCAGCAAGGCCGCCCGAAGAGACGTGAGAGAATAAGACCGAGCGGGCCATGGACTGTTCAGGTCATGTCTACTCTTCCTCTCAAGGCAGTTTCGCGCTTGTGGGGCCGCTTCAATGAGATTGATATCCCATACTACCTGCGTGTACCGGGGTTCAAGCTCTACTCTTGGATCTTTGGAGTCAAGTATGTCACTACCACAAGCATCACTAATCTCCTATCTAACCACTTGCAGTCTCTCGGAAGTTTCAGAGCCAGATTTGCACGTATATCCCAATCTGGCCGCCTTTTTCTACCGCACCCTCAAACCCGGAGTTCGTCCTCTAGATCCCAACCCCAACGCAGTCCTCTCCCCCGCAGATGGCAAGATCATTCAATTTGGTACCATTGAGCACGGAGAAGTCGAGCAAGTCAAGGGTGTAACGTATAGTTTGGACGCTCTGCTAGGCTCCACCAGGCCCAGCACGCCAGAACAGAATGTCGCCAACTCACAGGTCCGCGCCGGCGAGCACGAGAAGACACCACAAGATGAAGAGGATACTGTGCGTGCAGACGAGGAATTCGCAAATGTGAATGGCATTTCGTATACTCTCCCAAACCTGTTCTCTGGACCGTGGCCAAAAGGCGGACAGCCTGCTGAAATGCCAACGGATCAGTCATTACCTTCAAAACCCTCGTCTGAAGCCGAAGTACGCGCCGACCTGGCTCTGAGCGAGTCCGAGCGCCCGTGGTGGGCACCCGCCTCGTTGAAGACGCCCACTGTTCTCTACTATTGCGTTGTATATTTGGCCCCAGGCGACTACCACCGGTTCCATTCACCTGTCTCATGGGTCGTCGAATCGCGTCGCCACTTCGCCGGTGAACTTTATAGTGTCTCGCCATATCTTCAGCGCACCCTACCCGGCCTTTTTACCTTGAATGAACGTGTAGTCTTGCTCGGAAGGTGGCGCTGGGGCTTCTTTTCTTACACTCCAGTCGGCGCAACGAATGTTGGTTCCATCAAGATAAATTTTGACCGCGAACTCCGCACCAACAGTCTTACCACGGACACTGCGGCAGACCGTGCTGCAGAAGAAGCCGCTGCCCGCGGTGAGCCATACTCTGGTTTTGCAGAAGCTTCCTATACAAGTGCAAGCCGCGTCCTAGGAGGCTACGCACTGAAGCGCGGCGAGGAAATGGGTGGCTTCCAGCTGGGGAGTACGATCGTCCTGGTGTTCGAAGCGCCAAAGGGTATCCGACCCAGTCTAGACGAAGGTTTCAGCGGCACACGGGGCGAGAGGAAAGGTGGCTTCAAGTGGAATATTGAACAAGGCAAGAAAGTCAAGGTCGGCGAGGCATTGGGTTACGTGGAGGAAGTTCACCCGTAAGCCTTATTCAGTTGCTTACGAAAAGTGTGTTTTTGGCAACACAAGAAAGTATACCACATTCGGCACATGTCATTTCTTGTTGTACTATGGATAGCATATGTTGTTCTGTTTCTGTACCTCCTATGACCTGTTAGAACCATGTCGTTCGTATTAGTCACAATGTACGAGTCAATCAAGACAGCTCTATTGCTCTCCGATCCGCTGGCTGCACGATGCACTTCTCGTGTTCGCACGTATCTCGCCCAGGCCAAGAAGGTCGAGATTTCGGAGGAAGTATCCTGATTTTGAAGCAGTTGATAAGGGAAGCGCGCAACCATGCCTCCATTCTTGCAGCGCCACAATCGCGCATACGTTGGGGGGGGGTTTGGTTGATACAACAACGTGAAGGAAGACGTGCATAACTGGTCTAACTTCTTGTGTTCTTTCTCGAAACCATTTAATGCCTTTTTTATAATTTTCAAAAAAGGAGCCGAGCGATTGCCGAGAGCAATCAAACAATCTAATCAAAGCCATACCCGCTTCTAGGACCTCGCGGCCTCATGTGGGACGAATGGCATGAGGGTTCACAATATGCTGGACAAGGGCCTCAGGAAGAACCCTTACATGGGGCGCGGATATTAGACAGAAGTAAAAAAAAGCGAAGCTAGTCCACATGTCAGACGGGGCGCCGAAAATAGAGCTACCGCGGCCGCCTAATTGTGGAGCACAGGGAAAAGAGCGTGAGGCTAGACGGGATGATCTGTGATGGCACTACGGCAAGGCGTACATACGCAGTAGCGGTACGTATCCGATTGGGGGCGGTAACATTCGCTGTTTCGTTTGGCTGTAGTTCTGTTCATGACGTTTCGATAATGCGCGATGATTGTAGAAGACGGTGAGATTGCGAAAATGCAGGATCAAGCAAGCCCGCCGTCTGGACAAATGAGTGATACGGGATTCTCAAGGGTTTTCTTCACCTCATGCTGAAGATGGCGTTCTTAGTTAGGGTTTGGCGGGCGGCCCGACCGTGGGTGCCTGGTGTATATAGTAAGTGCCACCCTCTTTGTAAAGCTTGGTATGCGCTGAAATGCTCGCTGGGTGCAGCCAAGCGTCTTGGTAGGTACTGACTTCGCGTGTCTCGGCCGAAAGACACATGGGATAGTTGATGCTGTGCAAGTCGAACCGCATGCTCTCTTTTTTGGTCGCTGACCATGGCACGGAGTGTGATTGGAAGATGTCATGGGGCGGATGTAGGCGGAGAGGTGTAGAGCTGAAGTGGACCGCCTTGTCGCAATGCCCTCCCATGGAGAGAAAGCGCCTGGGCGCACTTGGCGCAACCAGAACTCGAGGGTGCTGGCAAGAACTGCATGCTGGTCTGCTGGACGTGGGCAAACGCAGTAAGAAGCTGATGGTGGTTTAGTCATCCTCATGCGGCATGACTTGCAATGGCCGCCTAGCTGTATGTAAGTATGTACATCCCACGTCGCTCTCCACTTGGCGTGTTCGTCGTGCGTTCCCTCGGCCGCATGACAAATGAGAAAGGACTGTTTCTTCTAGTGCGGATGCGACGAAACTAAAGAATATGGCACAGAAAGATGCCTGTAGGTCGACCACTAATGCAGCATCGCGCGAAGTCAGCACTGCCACCGCCGCCATATCAGCAACTCCTTCTGGACTGGCCTGCACCGGGACGGGACTCGCGTGCATCTGGTTTCATTTGCTCGTCAGCTCTGCACGTGCGGCAAGGCTGGGGCTGATGGCAGAAGACGCGCATCCAGGTAGCTCGACCGTCCTGTTCAAGACTGCTGTCCAACCGCGCACAATGCTGTCTTGATCGGGTGCAATCGTCGCCTAGGTTCTTAGTCGTTGCTCAGACTTGGTTTATTATTAGCTGGGCACATCATCTCCGCCCCCGCATCATCACTCGACTTCGCGGCGGAGACTGAAGCTGCCATCATTGCGATGCCTAACTTTCCATGGACAAAGTCGAACCGGTCTCACCAATCCGTCGACCATACCGCGACTGAACATTCCGCGCCCGTGCCATCTGCTAAGGACCTCAGCGAGCACGTCCCAGCACAGCAATACCAGCTTCCTAACCCTCACCACGAGTCTGTCCATGTCCAGCAGCCCTCTGTGCGACAACAGACTCCTCCCGGTCCCCCACAGGGCCAGTACAACGATCAACCCTCTTTGCGAAATGCAAGTCATAGGCTGAGCGCACATCTGTCCCTCGGCCAGTCAGCCCAGAACTACCAGCAACAGCCTGGCCCTTCACCCCACCCTCAAGCAGGCCACGAGTCGCCGAATCCTGTCTCCTACCAGACCCAACAATCTCCTCCTGCGTACAGCCCCGAGAACAAGAAGCAGTCGCTACGTAGCCGCATCGCAGCCGGGGTAAGGGGATACAAGGACGAGGAATCCAAGTCTCAGAAGAACGGACTGAGCAGGCGACAGTCGGTACGGCGAAGCGATCCTCGAGCGCAAGAGTACCAGGCACAAGGAGACAATCGCCTGCAACATTGGCATCAGCACCAGGGGTCCTCATCCCACCTACCTTCTTCAAGGGAACAAGACGAGGACAATCTTGATCCATACCTCCAGCAGGAAAGTGACGAAACACCCCAAGTTCCGCCCAAAGATATCAAATATCAGCAAAACACACAGCCTGCTCAACATTTCGCTGGGCAGCTGCATCAGGAACCCTACGTTCGGCCCCCACTTGGTCGAGTGAGCACGGAGGGCAGCTATTCCACCCAAGGCGGGGTAGACCAGTACAGCCCACAGCAACACCAAGCTGAAGGTCCACAACAACAACAACAACAACAACATCAACAGCTGCAGCCACAGCCACACCAAATACCCCGCAAACAGCAGCAGTATTCGAGCTACCTGCCCACTACCCAACCCCTGCAGGGATCAAGCAACCCTCAGACGTACATTCCACAAAACGCGCCAAGCCCTTTGACCCAAAGCACTCAGCTGCATGGGCAGACCGCCCCGGTTCAAGACAGCCAGCAGAATTATTACCAATATCAGCAGCAGCAGCAACAGCAGCAACAGCAACAACATTCACCGCTAACGCCGAACCAGCCGTCGCTGGAAAACTCGCCGCAAGGTGTGCACCAGCAGCAGCACCCTCAGTTTGCGTCTCAGCTTCAGCCCCAGTCTGACCAGCGCCAAACTGACCAGCACCACCCGCAAACGATCCGGCAGAATCCTCCAACCCTACAGCAAACCACCGAGCAACTGCAGTCTCAACAGCTCCGACCTCCATCGTCCCATCAGCTTGCCCCACCGTCGCCCCTTCAACCTACGCCCTACCAACATCACGAAACGCAGCAAGCGAAGCATCCTCAGTCCTCGGATCTGCATCATCCGAATAACACATCGCATCAGCAAGGACAGGAGGGCATGACACCTAGTGGCCAGAACAACGGCAGGAATACAGTGAGGAAAGTCAGCGAAGGGAATCAGCCGCAGCCAGGAGCACCGTCTCAAGAGTCATCTCAGCTCCAACCCCCTGCTTCTCAAAGTCAGACTCGCAGCCAGCCTGCTGCATCTTCAGGCCTCGCAACATTTGACGCCAACGTTGTACCGACAACCTCTCAAGGGCAACCATATCGATCAGATAAGCAAGGTCAGCAGAGCTCAGAAATGGGGCGAGCGACACCTCCACCACGCCCCTCGGCGTCCGACATGACAGAAGAAGAGATTGAAAAGATGATAAAAGAGCACGAAGTTTTGCGTAAGAACCATGCTCGAAAACAAAGACGATCGCACTAACCTGCCAACAGGTGAGAAGTATCAAAAAGTGAAAAGGTACTTTTTCGAACAACAAACACAAGTGCACCAGCTGCAAAACACCCTGGCGAACCAGCGTTTGTCACTTTCACGCACTTCATGGGATGACAGTGAATATTCAACACGCTTCAACCGCTTAGATGGACTAATAGCGCAACTGTCTTTCTCTATCCGCAAGGACTGGAAGTCGATACCACAATGGCTACATCCAGTAGTCAACAAAACAGCTGTGGAAACTGGCAAGCAGGAGATGACAGCAGTTGGTCGTGCGTTCATCTCGCATTGGCTAGTAGAGAACATATTCGATAAGTACTTCCATCCAGACCTCGAACCAGCTTTTTCGACACAGCTGCAATCGATTGTGTCGAACATCCGGAAATTCGCACCCCCTTGTCATAGCACAGAAGACGAAGACTCGCTTGCTGCGAAGATTGTCAACTGGCGGCTGGCTACACTGGAAGGGCTTGCAGATACTTTGAGGGCTCCACAAGCTACTACTTATCGAGAAGCACTGACTGAAACGCTCAACGAAAATTTGATTGCGTCTATTCAGATGCACCTAAATGATCCTGCTCCTCCAGACCTCAACGGAGGTGTTCCGATGATCATCGAGCTGGCCATCAGTATTGCCCAACATTTGCCACTTGAAAGCCGCGAAGTACAGATCGAGTACTTCCCACCAGGCCATGGCATTGTGAGCGACTTGATGAAGCTAGAATCCGGCATCCCAGCTTTAACCTCTCCCATTGTCGAGCTGGATGACGCTGACCGCGCTTCAATCCGGAGCATGGCATCGAAACCCGATGACAACGCCTCCATTGCGGAGCAGGATCAAGCTCAAACACAAGGGGGTCAGGTCCCAAAAGAAGACAAGAAACGGAGCATGTTTGGATTCGGAACTACAAAGAAGGCGGGGGGCACCCCTGCTTCCCTTGGCAAGCGGGAATCGTCCCTAGGCCAAGGAGGTAGCCAGCAGAGTCTGACACCAAGCGCAGCAGGCGGCTCAAGCGGTACGAAAGACGAGTCTGCGCCGCCTCGCGTCCGCATGGCTGTCGGAGTTGCAGTGCAGATCCGTGGCAAGACGGTTTTGATCAAGGCTCCTGTTTACAGTACATGAGCATCTAGAGGCGTTAGCAGTGAAGACAATGACGGATGTATCTTTGGAATTGACTGATGTAGCAAGCAAGCGTTGGGCATTTTCTTCCTCTTTTCTTTTCTTATATACATAGGTTCTGCTGATACTGTTGTGCTTTCGGATTGGATATGCTCTCTTTCAGATGGCTATACCCAGAACGTTTCATGGCTTGATGTGCATCAATACCCTTGCTGCTGTTGCGGTCAGGTGCGATAGAAATCCACTCTTCTATGCCGCAGTATATGTTAGCTTTGATGCGAATTGCAGCGAAGCAAGCAAAAGTGTCAAATCAAGCCAGCTACCTGGGCGTGAACACACCGGAAGAAGGCTAGCTTGAAGGCATTCACGCTAGTTGCGGCCGCTTCGAGCGCTGATTGGTCGAATGTCCGTCTCTCCCTTTTGTTTACTCGGCGCAAACATCACCATCGCAGAGCAACTCAAAACCGCCCCTCCATATCCAGCGCAATGGAAATATCGCAGCCGCTCAAATGTGTGTCTTGAAGACCCAACATGATTATACGTAGCAGTTACTGATCCTAGCCAGCCACAACACTGTCTGTACCGTCACCAACTGCGACACATAGTGCGTGTGTTCACGGAGCACGCTTGCAGATACTATGTCTCTCGACCTTCGAAGTTTTGCGAAGTATAGCACTCCCATCCAGCCATGATCTGCGCACTTCGAAGATTGCCTGGTCCCCCGCAACCATCCCGTCCTCGAATCCATCTACACGCACATCTTCGCCCAACACGACGCCTCCCCGCCGCTCATCACGAACACCACACGCTCACTCAAATCGCATCCTCATATACGACGAAGAAACAACACGTGTTTACGACCTCCGCGACGAGAAATGGAGTGCTGTGATCAGCAATGGCTCGGGAGGCATGGGCAAGAATATGCATGTGGAATTTGGTGGAAACGAGGACGAGGTCCTTGTCTGGAGCGACTTTACCGCATGTGTCAAGGTTTGGTGCCTGCGGACGGGTAGGGCAGTAGAAATTCGCGACCCAAAATTTCCTGGTAAAGATGGAAAGGGCTGGGGGTACCGACCTACGGAGGATATGGGACAAAGAGAGGGAAGAGGACAAGGCCGTGTGTTGGCGTTGTTATGTCGCGCCTCAGGAACCGATATTCTGCTGCTCCTTGCCCCGCAGACATACAAAGTCCTGAACAGAGTCGAACTTCCTACTACGGATGCCGCTGGTCTGAGGTGGAGTCGCGATGGCCGCTGGTTGGCAGTTTGGGACGCCGCGTCTGCCGGGTATAAAGTCTGCATATACACGGCAGATGGACACTTATACCGCACGATATTTCGCGAGGCGTCTGAGGAACCTAGTGAATGGGAGATAGAAGGCCTGGGTATCAAGAGCCTGGAATGGGTTCCTGGAAATGAGCGTCTTGCAGTTGGTGGCTGGGATCGCCGTGTTCGCATCCTTTCTACACGCACATTTGCACCTATCGTATTCCTCGACCATACCGCCACCATCGACGTACCCAGCGCGCCTGTGTACACAGAGCAAGTCGACAACCTGGGAAAACGTAGCTTCATAGTCACGCCGCAGCCCGCCACGCCGCCGAAAGCCGCACTGGAGAAGAACGAGAATGCGCTCTTGAAGCAGGGAATCGGGATGCTGAGTTTCAACATGGAGGGGACCATGTGTGCGAGCAGAGACGACAGCACTCCATGCACAGTATGGATCTGGGACCTGCGAAGCCTGAGACCACGCACGATAATCATCATGTACGCACCTGTAAAAGCGCTACTATGGCATCCCCTCGACCCAAATCAACTCCTCATCCAGACATCGCACGACGAACCTACGGTGTACTTGTACACGGCTTCTCAGCGCGCCCATCACGCATCCTCTTCATCCCGAAACGCCGCATCCTCGATAGCACAGCGCCCACCGACCATCATCTCCCTCGCCTCTCACATCTCTAAACCCAGCGTCTCGACTCCCGCCCGCTGGACAGTCGCCTGGCTCTCTTCACCATCGGATCAAAGCCCCTGCTTCACACTTGCCCACAGCCAAGCTTCCGTCCTCGTCTGGCCAGACGGCAAAGACCAGACTCCGCGGTTCGAGTGCCAGGATGAAGACGAGCCCGAAGCCGCAACCGAGGCTGAACCCGACGAGCATGAAGCCAAATCCGAAACCGAAGCTGAAGCCGAAGATTCAGGCGAGACATCCGACGATAGTCTATACGATATCCTGACCGGTCGCACGCCCATACCGGGAGCTGGAGAGCAAGGGTTTGGCGATAGCACCGGTACTGTGCAAGGACTGGACGACACATTCCGAGCGAAGCGAGAGGCGCGCGAAGCAGAGTGTTCGTATTATGGAGAAGAAGGTGTGCTGGGTGATAGTGGTATGAGTGAGATGTTTTGAAACAAAAACATTGTTCAAAACTATATACCTATACACACTCATCATCATAACTCCATTAATCCATTTTACAAAAAAAAAGGTCCCGAAACAAGCGACCTATATCTTTTCAATTGCTTATTTCTTGCCCTCGCCCTCATCCTCAAACCCCCACCTCCCTGTCTGATCCAGCCCAAGGGGATTATCCCCCGTCTGCTCTTTTCCAGCAATCTTCTCGGGCTTGCTGTAGCTGTCTACATTCTTGCCGCCCAGCAGCTCAGACCGCTCTTCGTTGTGTCCGAGTAGAGGGCCCAGCGCAGGACGTGTGGTGCCGCCGAGGCCTTCGCCCAGCGGACCCGTGACGAATTTCTCTAGGGGCGCGCCGACAGGGCGGAGCGCGGTACCGAGGACGTTGCCTTAAAACAGGGTTAGCTTGGAGGGAAGGGAGAGGGGGGGGAAGGACGGGATGGGGAGGAGAGACGGAAAAGAGACATACCGACTGGGTCGCCGATGGCACTCAAGAGGCCCTTAGAGCCACCCTGCTCTTCTTGGCTGTCGTCTTGAGTCTCGGTGGGAATGTGGTCTTGCTGCGACTGCTGGTCCTTGTCTTGCGCCATGATTGCTGGTTCGTTTGGCTTTCTACAGCCTTTGACTGGGTCGGTGGGCTATACGATATGAAGTTCAAATGACTGTGGAAAGTCTCCTTGCTCCGGGGACTTTACAGGGCTATGATGGTCTCGGAGGTTGTGTTTGGTTGTTGTATTGCTTGATGGATGTAGCAATCTAGTGTGTCCAATAAGCTAGAGAAAACAGGGAAATGGAGTAGTCTTCACTTACATGCAGGCTTGCGATTTGTGTTAGCTGAGTAGAGCTGAACCGGTCCATGGCGTGGTTATATGCTACATGGCGGATCAAGCTTTCGGGACTGTGACGTCACTGGCGGCTTCAAGGGTGTGGGAGGTTTGACGCGTTACAGAATTAGCGGGGTGCGGTACGCGACAGGGGATCGACACCACCATTACAATCGTTACACAGAATCTTCGCAGCTTTTATCAAAGTATTGATTCATTTGACTAGGGGAGAGTGGGTCTACAGTACAGAATGTGAGTGCAGCAGCCTTTGAAGCTCAGAAAAAGACAAGTCTTGGTCCGCTTCGTATGGATGATGACTCTCGCCATCCGTCATACGCATTCCTTCAAAAGAAAAGGGGGGATGAGGAAGAGCAAGGATAGTCGTCAGCCACTGCACTTCTATTCTGCATACGGCCGATGTAAAAATAAAAGCAAACAACTATGTCGTAAAGCACTTTTATCGAGCAGCCAAAGCCGAAGAAGAACAGTAGGATGACCCGATTCAGTCGACAGAAGTGCAGCCTGCCGCATCGGATACAAGGATACTGTCGTAGGAACTGCCATGTAGTATCTGAACTACAGTGGGCATCGTTGTACTGTAATTCTTGCCTGCCGCCGAGCAGAAGTAAGATCGGACTATGCCATGACAGCAGGAGGGACATCCGCATTGATGTCCTCCCTGGTGTGGTGCGTATAGATGGTAACGTCAACAACCTTGCCGTCCTTGTAACCCACGCTTGAGAGCCGGCCGGCGCGATAGAACTTGCAAAATTTGAGAAATTTGCCCTGCCACTCGTTGTCCACGTCTTCGCCGTTCTCGTGGTGACAGTTGACCAGGATAGTCTTGATAACTCTTGCGGGTCCAGTCTTAAGATACTCGTAGTCGTTGACATACTCATATCCGCCACGGACGTGGTAGCCTGGGTCCACCATCTCCAGAAGTTTATCTATCAGACACTTCCCGATCCCTTTGCTCTTATGTCCAGGGTGGACGAAGAGTTCCATCTCAAAGGTATAGCGGTACAAGCTCGTCCGGCTGCAGTAATCGTTCAGGTTTATCCATCCGACCAGCTTCTCGTTCACATAACCTGGACTAGGCTTCGATGGAGTTTTCTTCAAGATCGCAACCAAGTATGGAAGGTTCGCGTTCGTGATAGCATTGATTCGCTGACGTATCTCATCTTCGGTGCAGGCGTCGAACTCAGGGACATGGAATGACCTTTCGATATACCAGTTGTATATCTCCTATGTACCAAGACTGTTAGCTTATCAAAGTTTCATGATGGTCGGTACGAAGAGAAAAAGGAAAAGAAAGACTAGCTGAATTGTGTAAGGTTGGACTTACCATGATTCCCGCGACATCGGCTGCTTGAACGGGGCGAAGGTAGATATTGAGACGAGGGTGCAAGCTGCGGTCTTTGACTGGGTCGATCGGGATTGTCGGTTGGGGATCTCGACGATTACGTTTGGCCATCGTGCGACGATATTGTTCCTCCCTGCGTTGCTTTTGTTCCTGCATCTTGTCTGCGGCGGAAACCGAGTGCAGAGGAGGCCCAAGGTTCTCTGGATCGGTAAGGTCAAGTTTGGCTTCCGGTACTGGGACCGCGTCAAGGTATGAGCTCGCATGACGACGTTCGCTCTCTTGACCACCCTCTTGTATGATCTCGGTGTAGACAACATTTTCGTAGCGCTCCCACCATGGTGAAGAGTTTATGGGGTCATCGTCTAGTGGTTTTGGTTGTGAAGCGGAGATTATCTTCCAAGACTCTCTTAGATTGGTGTTTTCAATCTTGACTTCAAGCCAGTAACGGGGTGCTAGTTCTTTACATGGTCCCTCTTCAGGATTGAATGTATCTGATGGGAAGTAAATGGTTCCAACGCATTTTGGGTCTAGTTTATCAATCCATTGCTCGAGATGCTCGCCGAAGTGGCGGTCGTCCCATTGTCTGCGAGCACACCACGATTCGGGAGGAGGCATCCAATCGCCGTTCCAGTCTAGCAGTTTTTTGACGTCGTAGTCCGGATCACCATTGCTGTCTGACTTCCACTGAATACCGCCGTCGTCATTGTCGCTTGAGGGAATAGGCTTCATGTCCTTGTTCTTTGGCCATACGTGCTTCTTATAAGGCTGGCGACGAGGCCCACGCAGGTTTCTAGGTTGTTGGACAGCAGGCGCCTGCGAAAATGAAGGATCATTCCAGGTCTCCCAAGCTGCAGGGTCTTTCCAGGTATCCCAAGCTCCATTTCCCGATTTCTGGTTTCTGGGTTTTTTGACATTAGGTGTTTGCTTGATGGTGGGTGTTGGCCAGGCTGTAGACATGTCCCAGACATCGAAGGTTTCAGGTGTTTCACAGACTGCAGGATCCTTCCAGCTATCGCAGATAGGTTGGTTCAGAACCACATTTGATTTTTCCTGCTCTGCAGGCTGGCATGGTGTGGCTGGAGGTGAGGGCGGCGTTACATTGCGCACAGCAGCGCGACTTCTGCAGTCGTGTTAAAAGAGCTGTGACGTATAAAGTGACCATAGGAGCCATGGTATGGCATGAAGAACTTACGGAGTCAAGTCGGGCTTAGTGGGAGCCGTGGACTTAGTCGTTGCTGAGGAAAAGGGCGAGACATCGGCGGCAGCACCAAACTTTCCTGGATTTACTTGTGCACTGTTGGTAGAAGGGCCTTTCCGCAGGTGAGGCGGGATAAAATGCTTGCGCAAGTGTGGTGGTACGTATTCGTTACCCGGCATAGCCTTTTTGGCCTTTTTGGGCTCTTGCTGTGCAATGCACGTAGATCTGTCTGGCGACAAATGCATGTTGGTGGAGGGAGGAGGCTGCGAAGTAGTCGCCTTTTCCAGCGCATTCTTGTCGCCATCAGTCGCTGCTACGTGCGCTTCCTCTTTGTTGTCATGCTGCCATTGGTTTTTATGACGCCGATTGCGGTTGTTCTTACGAGGTTTCTATTGTTGAGTTGATGTTAGCGTATGGCCAGGAAGGGAAGCCAGACAGGAAGTGAGGATAAGGCTGGATTGGCTTACCGAGAGCAAGAAGTCCTCCTTTTGCTGCCAGGTCATGCTGGTGTTGTTCTGTTGGTTCAGAATAGTGGTATGCGTGTTGCTTGGGTGCAGTTTGGTGGATTCAAGCTCATGCGGCTGCGGGGGTGCGCTGCGCGGGCACTGAGTCCTTGCAGCTGTAGTCATGGTGGTGGGGATGGTGCTTTTGTATCTCAAGGGAAGGGTGGTGGATAAACAGAATAAGAAATCGAACTGTGGTAGACAGGGTAAGGGTAACTGAGCAAACTCAACCCAAGGTGGTTTCTAACGCGGCTTCCTGATAGGCAAGGTGAGAGTGATTTGATTGACTTGACTTCTATAGGCCGAACTATTTGCCGCTATGACGCAGGAAAGCAAACGCGCCTTCACACGCCAGCAGTAATACTCACTACAGGCAAGAGCATGGGCAAACAATGTAGTGGCTGTTACCGAACCACGGTTGCGAGGTCGGGCTCCCCACAGCTTCTCAGATGAGCAAACAGCAAGCTATTCGTGAATGCATTCCATCAATCAGCGCAATGCCCATTTTCGATAAGGGCGCAGGCTCACAGTGAAGGCGTGAGGTGCATCGAGGTTGTATGCAGGGATCCGCAAATGGTTTAGCGCCCTGAGGCGGCTCTGGGAAGCCCGCTCTCACCATACTGTTTCTGCCTATTAGGAGGAAACTTCACTGAGAATTGAGCCGCACAAGATGCTTTCGATATTACGGAAAGCGCGCCTAAAGGACAAGGAGATGCGCATCCTCATGCTGTGCGTCCTTTCCAGAATGCTGCGGCCGCAAAGACTGACAGTACCAGGGGTCTGGATAATGCGGGCAAGACGACCATCGTAAAGAAGATCATGAATGAGGACGTCAACAGCGTCAGCCCGACGCTTGGGTTCATCATCAAGACGATTGATTACGACGGGTATGTAGGGCATGCTTGTTGTGCAAGCCAGGGCTAATGGAATAGTTACAAACTGAACATATGTACTTGGGCTGCTCGGTCATGTCCGAGCGCACGCTGACCAAACAGGGGATGTCGGCGGACAGAAGACGCTGCGGACGTACTGGAAGAACTACTTTGAGAAGACGGATACGCTCATCTGGGTCGTCGATGCGACGGACCGGGAGCGGATCGATGACTGCAGACAGGAACTGGCCGGGCTGCTCCTAGAAGAGGTGTGTCTCCTGCAAGCCACGACACGACAAGACAGCATCTGACCTAGACAGCGCCTCTCCGGGGCCAGCTTGCTAGTGTTCAAGAACAAGAGCGATGTCCCCAGCTCCATGTCCGAGGACGAGATCCGCGAGGTGGGTTGGGCGAGGGGCTGACGAAAATGTTGAGCCGCGTGGTTGGCAAGCCAATGATGCTAACGGAGCACAGGGTCTGCAGCTGGACGCCATCAAGACTCACAAGTGGCACATCATGGCGTGTAGTGCCATGACGGGCATGAATCTGCGCGAAGGGCTGGAGTGGGTGGTACAGGACGCAAAGGCACGTCTGTTCCTGTATTGACAGGTACCGGAGGCCCAGGGGGCCGGGCAGGGCAGGCCAACGTACCGCACCGCAGTGCATGCAGCGCAGCGCAGCCCGAGGGTAGACGCGGGCTTTAGTCTTAGTGCAGCGCCATTGGCCTCGACAAGGTCCTTCCGCTAACATGTGGAGCGAGCGTCGTAGCCTCAACGTCCATAGCATAAACAAATACGCTCAAAGACCGTCGTCATCCTCATCGTCGTCTTCAGGTCCTGCCCTCCTCGCTCTTTTGTCCACCTGGCTGCTTGTGCCCCCGCAGGCCCTCGCCCCCACTCCCCCCGTGCAGCCCTACGTGACCCAGCATCTGAAACCTCAGCCAAGGATGAGGTAACCGAGTCGAAGCAATTTAACGATTGTCTAGCTCCGAGATCCACCTGGGATTTACCTTCACTGCCGAGCAGCCTCAACCTGTGCATCCACCCGTCGTAGCGTCACAACCATGTCGTCGGACGATAGAGACGTTGATCCGTCCGAGTTTGTCGAGCGGATCCGGCGCTTGGGCGACCAGCGTGACCAGGAGGACGCCGAGCGTGTCAAGAAATTGGAAGAAGAGCTCATCCAGGGCCGCAGCGAGAGACTAGCGCGACGAGCAGGTTTGTTTTTTCTGCTAGCTGGCCATGGTTCTAGTAGTAGCAGTAGCTGATGTGTTTACCAAACAGAACGAGCCCGTTCCATCTCTCCCGACAAGCCATACACTCCCCAATCGCCACGTTCTGTCGCTGGCACTCCCACTCCCAAAGCCGTCCAGGACAAGGCGGCCGCCACACCTGCACCTCCTTTGAGCCCGCCATCACGGGATGCCGCTCGCGACGAATCGCTGCACCAACTCACCAGCTCCCCGCCGCCCACATCGGAATCAACAACATTGACCCTAGAAGACATGGAGCCCAAGAAACCAGCTACCAGCGCTGCAGCCTTGGGCAGGTCGGGCACATTGTCATGGAAACAGAGACCACAATCCGGCAGCATACGCCGCCCGCTCTCGGTGGCATCGCGCTCTCCCGAACGCCCATCTTCTACCAACACTCCCGAACCCTCATCGCCCGAGCCCAGCATGTCAAGAAGTTCTATTGCTGCTTCACTAGGCGCAAAGGACCCAGCTTTCTTCCGGCAGACAGCAGACGGCCAGCGGGGCTCAGCTGCCTTCAGGAAGAACCAAGATGACACCGCTTCGGAGACTGGCTCAGTGTCGGGCAGGAGACAGCTGCCGGGCATGTCACGCGATTCCACGACAGAACAAGATGTCAGCAGCCCGCCTACAGAAAGCGCTCGCTCCAGTTCACCGGGTTCGCGAGGTGGCTCTGTTCGCGGCAGCGCCGTCATGAGCAACCGTTTTTCTACCAGCACATCGATTTCGGGCGGTGATTCGGATTCAGCAGTCAAGGGAAAAACACCATTGCCTGTGTTGGAGTCCCAGAAGTTTGCTCCACCCTCCGAACAGGCCTCGTCGGTCGACGGTGGAGACAGCGAACGTGCAGCCCGCGCACCTGCCATGTCACCTACCCAGGGAAGAATTTCACCAGAGCGTGAACGCTCTGTGTCGCCAACAAAGGGTATGGGGGGATTTGTGCAGAGTGCCATGCTCAAGCGCAGCGACAGTGTGAGCAAGCGCTGGAGCACGCAAACACCGCCCGGCTTGAGCAGGCAGAACTCTACTTTGAGCAATCGCGGAAGTGTCTACGGCTCCCTCTCAAACATTGATCGTCCTGTCTTGACTAGAGATAACTCGATGGAGCCATCCCGCCCCACATCAAGTCATAGCAACGCGACCATCACTGGTGCAGAAAAGGACGGTGCGCTAAAGGATGAATTTGTGAAGCCATCTCTGCCTCGTCATAGCAGAGCCAAATCAGTCGCATCGACTTTCAGCGCGACTTTTAGCGACAAGGATGCGGCACATGACGAAACCTCACCTCCAAGTCCTTCAAAGCGATGGAGCCCCACTAAATCAAGCTGGCTGGAGAGCGCGCTAAGCAGGCCAGAGTCTCCTAAGCCAAAGCAAGCTCCTCCTGCCCAGCCTGCATGGATGGCTGAGATCAATCGCATCAAGCAGCAGCGCAGCAGTGTTGACCTGGGCAGAGCCAGCCCATTCGCTGAGCCCACTGGCTCCGGCCGAACATCGCCCATTAAGGACGTACAACTTAGGCCTGTCGGTCTCCGCCGATCAGAGTCTCCTAAGAAAGAGGAGTCAAGTCCCACTAAAATGGAACCACTCAAGGAGAGTTCCTCAACTCCTGCGCCCGCGGCGCTACCCAAGCCTCTATTTACCAAGAAGGAAGATCCTAAGCCATCAGAAGAGATATCAGCTTCTGAAGCACCTGCAACTTCAAAAGATGCTCCTGAACAGGTACCAGTTGATGCGCCAGCATCAACCGTTGCACCAGTGACTGAAGAAAAACAAGCGCCTGTAGACCCCAAGCCCATAGCCTCAAGATTCGCCAAAGATGTTGGTCGCAGTATTCCAGCTACAAAATCAGAGTCGCCCCCAAAGACGGACTTCCGGGCTGGACTCAAGTCGCGTCAACCTATATCGGACAGCTCGAAGAAGGATGAGGTCAATGAATTCCAAAACGTATTTGGCCGATTAAGAAAGGCAGAAACAAAGAATTACGTTGCTCCTGACATTCTCAAAGAGAATATCACAAGAGGCAAAGACGCTCTGAACATCACTGGCGGTCCCAAGCCTTCGGTTCGAAAAGATGAATTCCGGGAAAGTCTCATCAAGAGAAAATCAACCATTTTTGATAAAGCTCAGGAGGAGGGTTCTGTCTTGAAGAAATCATCAGACAGCTCGTCAAAGCCAGCTCCTCCCACTCCAGAAGCCATTGCCAAGCAAAAGGGATTGCAACGGAGAGACAGTGACGCTAGAGCCATGGCCCCACCAAAAGAGAAGGAACCTCTACCAGAAGCTCTGGCCAGAAGAAAGAGTCTCGGGGTTGTTAGGGCTATGCCTGACAACAAGCCTGCTCAGGCTGCTCAACCCGCCCCTTTGTTTGCTAAGAAGGAACCAGCAATGTCTGGCAAACTGGCAAGTCGTTTCAACCCTGCATTGGCCGGCATGCTTGCACGAGGCCCGCCTCCTCAGGCGACCGACAGATCTACATCAAGTGCTGAGGTAGATGGGTCATCCGCCAGGCCGGCGCAAGCAGAAAAGACTGGACCTGCACCAGAATTGCAACACATGACCAAGGGTCGCGCCCGTGGACCTAAACGAAGGGCACCGGCCTCGAAGAAGACGGCTGTTGAACCGGAACAGGCTCAAGAGGAAGTGCCTGCTGCTGCCGCTACTGCTCTCCCCTTGGTGAATTCTGAGCCTGTCCTCTCTAGCTCTGAGCCTCCTAAAACTAACGGAAAACCAGAGGAGCGACGAGTAGCGGGGACGCCGGCCAGGCAGTCATCGACCGAGAAGCCTGCTACACCAGCCAAGTCACCCCGTGTCTTGTCCGGGAACTTCGGGAAAGCCTCTACCCCCGAGCCTCCGAGGAAGCCAGAATCGCTGGAACTAGACCGAAGAGTGTCTGGATCCCAGAATGTCCCCAAGCCTTCACCTAAGCCTTCCCCCAGACCAGAATCTATCAACTCACCCAAGCCTTCATCACCAGTGATTCCAAAGAAACCAACGTCCTTGGAGTCGGAGAGGCGGGTTTCAGGGTCACAAAGCACACCCCAAAAGTCACCACTACCTGCACAGGTAGAAACACCAAAGCAGTCGTCACCATCACCATCTCCTCACTCTCGATTTTCACGTCCATTGCCCACACTGCCTCCCAAGCCAGCGCCAGAGAGTCCTAGGTCAACACCACTCAGGGAGATCTCAACTCCTAATGTGGAGATCTCACAAGCCGGTGATTCGTCGCCTGAGAAGTCAACGTTTTCATCTGTCAAGAATGCCAGCGCTATGTGGGGTAGGACCTCTGCATCTTCATCGCCTGTGCCAGTGAGAGCCAAGTCACCTATCAAACTTCCTACACAAGCAGACGAGAAGGCTGCCATGGAGAATGCTGGCTTGATTCGCCCTGAGGCAGAGTCGAAAGCTCTCCCTGATCTCCCCCCGCCTGGCTCTCAGTCACCTGAGGATGCGAAGCCGCTGCCGCCAAAACCAAAGCCTGTTGGCCTGGGTTTCAGTTTGGGCAGCTTAGGTGGACTGGTGGCATCTCGGTCACGAGAATCAATCCCAGAGCTACCCAAGAGTACACCAATGTCACCACCGGGGAGCGCAAACAGGCCATTCTCTGAGCCTCCTGTTGCGTCGCCAACCTCGAAGAAGAACGACGGCATGTTTGCAGACTTCTTTGACGAAGCTCCGGTGACCGAAGGCCAGCTACCTGAGCACATTGACACCATGCACATCCTGAAGTCGCCACCATTTGATCTTGGCCCCGCAGGAAAGATCAGGACTTTGCGCAAGCAGATGGACGAAGTGACGAGCGACGGAAAGCTTTCGCCCATTCCAGCACAAGAAGAGCACATTCTCTTCCAAGAGTCAATGTATCTGTGTACACACGTCTACGAAGATTCCAAGGGTAGCAGACATACTGATGTTTACCTGTGGGCTGGTAATAGTGTGCCTGAGCCTACCATTGAGGACGTACAGCTTTTCGCGAAGAACCATGCGCGTCAAAGTCAAGGCCAGCTGCTCATCATCCGACAAGGACAGGAGACACCAAACTTTTTTGAGGCACTAGGAGGCATCGTCATTACTAGGCGTGGTGTAAAGCCTGGGTCAAAAGAGTTCATGCTATGCGGACGTCGCCACATGGGGCACCTCGCGTTTGACGAAGTTGACTTCTCGCTCAAGAGCCTCTGTTCGGCTTTCCCCTACCTGGTCTGTACTTCCACAGGCAGAGTTTACCTTTGGAAGGGCCGTGGCTGCTCTGCTGAGGAGGTGTCTGGTGCTCGTCTGATGGGCATGGACCTTGCAATTACTGGTGATTATAACGAATTCGATGAGGGCGCCGAACCCCAGGACTTCCTCAACAAGACGTTCCCGCCTTCTCCGGTCCCGTCAAAGGGTCCTGCTATCCCCCGTTCAGCCGATCACTGGCGCTACAAAGCCACCTCCGACAAGTACCGCACGCGTCTCTACAAGCTCGAACAAACCGTCAGCCAACAAGCAGGCTGGGGCCAAGCACTCCAGGTGAGCAGCTCTTTTTTCGCGCCGCTGCTACGAAGACCGTCTTGGAACGCTGCTGAACAAAGGCCACAGACGCCGCTTACGCCCAAGTCGCCTCAGGGGGCCATCAAGACGGAGATCAAGGAGATTATGCCTTTCTCGCAGAGGGATCTGGAGCCGGAGCACATCTATGTACTTGATGCCTTCTTTGAGATGTACATGTAAGTCTTTTTGCCCTTGGTGTCGTGCGATAGACACCACTATTCTGACAACATGCTAATGTATCACAGTATTGTCGGCTCCCTATCCCGCACTCAAGCGCCCGCATTCTCCACAGCTCTGATGTTTGCGCAAGCGTATGGCATGCTCGCTGTCTCCGAGGAAGACCGGCCGTTCATGCCCGTCACGACGGTTGTATTGGAAGGCGTGCCTCGCGACATGAAGGTTCTCTTCCGCCACTGGGACGACAAACTTATTCCCGCGGCAGGACTCATGACCGGCAAGCTTGGAAGGGGGAAGAGCTTGAGGATTGTCGGCCTGGAGAAGGCTATCGAAGCTACTCGGCGATAGGGCAGGCGCTCTCGATGCATAGATGAGGGGTTGCGTAGCGTTCAATCGTGTTTCTGTCCATGGGTGCTGGAAAATGGTCGGCATTTCTGGGTGTTTTCAGCTTTTCGTGCATATATTATGCCTGTATATATTGAGCGACGTTTGCATAGGGCTTGCGTGGCAGTTTCACGGCGTCATTGCGGGATCTTGCTTTTCGCCCGATGTCTGCCTAGATGCGGAATTTCTCAATGCATTTGTCAAAGGTAGCAAACGCGCTTTTCCATTAGCGACGCACGGCAATTCACATGGTGGCGTGCAATCTAGACCAGGTGAGCTTGGACGTGATGGGCAAAACAAGTTCTAGAAGATAGTCGGAAATGAAGGTTATCTCCAGAGTGGAGAAGCACTTGTTTCACTGCAGCCGAACAGTATATCTCCGACCGCCCCACGACTGCGACTATCCAAATGCAACCACCGCAACCGATTGTGCCGTGGTGACGAGGAAGCTGGCATCCGCATTTAGATCTGGTCACAGCCTTTTTGCCAGTCGGGCTAGTCGGTTTGGGGACGCGATGGTGGAGCGCGATTCATGTAGATTCTGGAAGCGTCATGGCTTGTAACTTCGCGTCGCACCATGTTTGAGAAACATGGAGATCCGTTTGTTTCCAGGGCGCAGGGCTTGTTCCAAGGCACATTGTATCAATGCCTCGAAAGAAAGTGGCATGGTATGCACCTGGTAATCTGATGGAGTGCTCTTGAGAGCGGACGATTGCGCGGCCTTCGTTGCAGGTCAGGACTCTGCACGTGGTTACTACAATTTTCATTTTTTGCGCAATAACAAGGCCGACTATGTTTTTCCATCAATACTTGGTATGACAGTATGTCACATGGTCGCCAGGGCGGGATATTGCACAGACAGTGTTTCTTTGCCTCTTGGCCCGGCGATGCACCGAAAAGGTTACGCAACGGGTCTTCGCGTCCCGATGCAGGCTTAGGCGCACGCATGACGCCTTGCCGCCTACCTAAAACCCAGGCGCCCATCTACAGTTCATTTACAACAAGTCAGTGCATTGCAGTATAACCACCGGCATATCGTCGCATGCACACAAGGAAACCCAAGCGATCCAAGCCTCCCAAGCCTTTTGCCGAGGTAAATAAGCACGACGATCCATGCACTTTGCTGCACCACTCACTACGCGGCTTCCCCACAAAATCCCATATGAAGGGATCCACACGTGTGAGGGAGCTAGATTAACTGTAGGGTTCATGACTTGATGTACATTGTAGCAATGCGGGATAGCATGGTAGCTAAAGCCAAGGGCCGACTGCGTTCATTGGATACGAAGCAATCGAAGGGCCCTTTGGGACGATTCAATCATGGACAAGGAGGGGTGGCCATGACACGAGGGCGCAAACACAGCCCCGTGGAAAAGGTGGGCGCTTGAAACAACTGCAATATGTTTCATGGCGGTCGAGGGGAAGGCTCTTTACCCGTCCTTGAGTATATAGATCAAGACTTCCAAGCCTACGACAAGCTTTCACCACCAAGCCTTCACTTCAATCCTCAAGCAACTCTTCACTTCACAACACCTCTTCCACTCTTTTTAACCAACAAGAACTAGCTTCTTTTTTCACTTCTCACTATCAAAATGGTTGCCTTCAGCTCTATCGTCCTTGGCCTCAGCGCCATCGCCACCACCGCCTTCGCGGCCCCTACCGCCGATGTCCCCGACTTCGAGCTCAACGCTCCCACCAAGGCCCTCGCCGTCCGCCAGGACTACAACCAGAACTACAAGACCGGTGGCAACATCCAGTACAACCCCACCAGCAACGGCTACTCCATCACCTTCTCCGGTGCTCAGGACTTCGTCCTCGGCAAGGGCTGGAGGACCGGTACCACCCGCAACATCAAGTTCCAGGGTTCCACCCAGGCTCAATCCGGCACTGTCCTCGTTGCCGTCTACGGCTGGACCAAGAACCCCCTCGTCGAGTACTACATCCAGGAGTACACTTTCGGCGGCCAGGGCTCTGCTCAGGGCCAGAAGATGGGCTCCGTTACTTGCGACGGCTCTGCCTACGACATCTGGAAGCACACTCAGGTTAACCAGCCTTCCATTGTTGGCACCACCACTTTCACCCAGTACATCAGCAACCGTGTCAACAAGCGCGCGGGCAGCGGCACCGTCACCACCAAGTGCCACTTCGATGCTTGGGCTAAGTTGGGCATGAAGCTCGGTCAGCACGACTACCAGACTCTGTCCACTGAGGGCTGGGGCAACGCCTCTGGCAAGTCTCAGTACACCATCTCGGCTGCTTAAGTGCCTCGTCGCTGCTGCTGTCAGTTGACCTGGAACTAGAGTGGTTAGATGGAATGAGGGGTTGCCTTCCTCCATTGGAGGGAAGTAAGAGGGGGATAAAGATGAGATTGTTTGATGGTTGAATTGTGGATATTCTTTTTTTTCCTCTGCCTGGGGTGGGAGGCCTTGACATGCTCCCCCCTTTTTTTTTTGGCAATGTACATACTTTTTTTCGTAAAAATTTCGGTAGTTTGTAGGTTTCTTGCAGGAACCTGCGAATTTCATGTTTGGTCTGACATGTCTCGACGGCATGGCAGCTTATAAAAATCCTCTCGCGACTTTTGGCACAGTGATTGACTTGACATTTGACTTTGAATTGACCCTTTTGACAGTCTACTGGGATTTGTAAAGGTATTGGATGGTAGTCAGCTTTTGTTTGGATGGCCCTTGATTAAGGGGAAACACCCGTTCCTTGATTCCAAACATCTACTGGCGTTGGTGAGAATTTTGATGTTACTTGGCTATTCAACCCTCTGTGAGGTGTGATTATGAATCGATTAAAACAACTGCATCGTAGCCAGAGACCAACATATCACTAGCGATCAAGGCAGTTACACTAGGCAGTGGAATTTCAGATGATTCTCTCCACAAAATTACGCTTAGTTGGGCTTGCCACCGCACATGTTGTTAAACACTTTCGTCGGAATCAGTTACACTATCGAAAGGCACGTTATCATGGGCGTCCAAAAAAGCTGCTCTGGGTATCAGGGAACATCCTTCTGCTAACCAGGGGCACCTACACGCCTTGTCTCCGCCCAACGACACCAACCACTGTTTCAAAATGCAGTACTCCTATTTTCACAATAGACGGCTGGCAAATACAGTCAGAACCGGGCTTGGCAGGGCCGAGCAATTACCTACACAGAACCCTAAATTAAAAAAGCCTAAATTGCTATATTTACAAGCAGGACCGGGACAAGGCTATTCATCAGGCAAAAAGGAAATCATGTTCCAATAAACAATTCGGTCGTCTTCCCCATGTACAGATCGACGAGGTAGGACCGGAATATCCCAAAGTTAAAATCGTTGAAACGACCCATACCTTACCAAGATGTACAAAAGCGCATGCTAACTTTGGGCACTGCATCTCTATGGACGATAGCGTCTGCAGACAACTCATCCAATATAACTGGGGTCGCTGTACTGTGGTGTCACACATCATGGACACAGCATGTCCTCAACAGTTTCATTATCGCGGGTCCCGATGGGGCTGAATGTCCAAGTTGCCACTCACAAATGGATCTTGTTTTGGAAATATGAAATGGATATCCGTTTTCCTTGCATTAATATACTGGAAGTCTTTCGCAATGGCAGATGCACCGCAAGTGGTGTATGTGTCGTCTGATCTCGAGGTCGATCGAACATACGAATACCCTCACGCGGTGCATCAATCCTGTCGAGCCCTTGAGCCGCCCCCGGCACATCACCCTTGGCCGGCTAAGACTGCCCAGGGCAAAAGTGACAATGAAACTGCGCTACCTGCCTCGAGGATCCTGTGTTTTCGGCGAATAAATTTTTGGGCCCTTTGCATGGTTGCTGTGATAATCATCGGTGGGACTATAGGGGGAAGCATAGGTGGAGTGCTGGCGGTGCAGGGCTCAAGGTATGGTGGACCTGAGACGACGGACTATTGTCATGTCACTGACCTCCTGAGTAGTGCACATGCTGAATCTGCGGCTCCTGTCACTACAGCAAATACCATTTTCCATCAGTCATCAACTGTCGCCTCACAGGATGCTACTATAGTAGCAGCGTCGACGATTGCAGACAGCCCATCTTCATCGTCACTGAATGCCGCCACGCCCACACTCACCATCGAGAATTCATGCCCCTCAACGCTCCGATGGTACAACAGCAAGCTATACGACTGCATAGCGAAGAGGAACGCGAACGAGGTTGGCGACATCATCGCCATATTAGCCTATACACTTCAGCAGTGCGTCGACGCCTGCAGCAACATGAACGTCATCGCAGGCTCTGTGAAGTGCCGGGCAGTTGCCATGACGACTGGCCTGGACTACGAGTACAAGAGAAATATATCAGCTAATTGCTGGCTGAAGAGCGCATCTCAGCCAAGCCAACAGTGGGATAATGCGACCCTCGCTGTGCTGATCACAGATGGGGAGTGAGGGGGGTAAGAGAGCACGTGCGCAGGTAACAATTCCACAGTATGTTAACTGTATTTGTCGCATCCAAATTTGTCTCCCTTTTCCACTGCAGTGAAGAGCACTCAGTAAAATTTGACACAATCCCACATTTCAGGGATGTCATCGCTTCGTGTGCTGATGCTCGGTGACAGCGGCGCAAATACATGAGACCTCTTGGTGTACCGAAATAGTTGGATAAAACAACCCCCTCAAGACTGCACACAACTTACAGTCAGATCCACCACAAGTGTAAATATTGAGTGAGATATTATGCAAGTCAATGAATTTTTTCTTAGCTTTTAGACGCTGGTAGCTACAAATCCATATAGACATTTGGTGTTGGTGAGAGGCGGATGTTTTCGAGCTAGCGCGGGAACAGACTAGCGCGCACTCGGACCACCTCAAGCGAGCCGCCACGAGAGTATCGAAATCCGTTCGAATTCCAACAGTCCAACGACAACCACCTCCTACTCACAACAACACCGTCGCCATGGGTAGGGTAATTCGCAACCAGCGCAAGGGTCGCGGATCCATCTTCACGGCCAACACCCGTCTGAACAAGAACCCCGCCCAGTTCCGCACTCTCGACTACGTATGTTCCGCCGCCCGCGACGCACAGCAAAATTGGACTCGCACACTGGGAACGGAGGGCTAACGGGCACAGGCTGAGCGCAATGGATACATCCGGGGTGTCGTAAAGGAGATCGTCCACGACTCCGGTCGTGGTGAGTAGCCAACCTGAAAATGCGAAATTCCGGACTGCAATTGACAATATTTCCACAGGTGCTCCTCTTGCCAGGGTTTCTTTCCGCAACCCATACAAGTTCAAGCACGACACCGAGACCTTCATCGCTAACGAGGGAATGTACACTGGCCAGGTCAGTTTTGGGATTTTTCCTGTGGCAGACGTAGCCTGAGGGGAACAGCTGGACTAACATGGAGCCCAGTTCATCTACGCCGGAAAGAACGCTGCGCTCACCATCGGCAACGTCCTTCCCCTCCACTCCGTCCCCGAAGGTACCGTCCTCACCAACGTCGAGGACAAGAACGGTGACCGTGGTGCGCTTGGCCGTACCTCTGGTAACTACGTCACCGTCATTGGCCACAACCCCGACGAGGGCAAGACCCGTGTCAAGCTCCCATCCGGTGCCAAGAAGGTTCTCCCCAGCTCATGCCGTGGTATGGTCGGTATCGTCGCTGGAGGTGGCCGTACAGACAAGCCTCTCATGAAGGCGTCGCGCGCCAAGCACAAGGTACGCCTGAATTTTGCCGAGCCGTTGCGAGCGCTATCGCTAACAATCACAGTTCGCTGCCAAGCGCAACAGCTGGCCCAAGACTCGTGGTGTTGCCATGAACCCCGTCGACCACCCTCACGGTGGTGGTAACCACCAGCATATCGGTAAAGCCTCGACCATCTCCCGGTACGCCACCCAGGGTCAAAAGGCTGGTCTCATTGCCGCGCGGAGGACAGGTCTGCTCCGTGGTACTCAGAAGACAAAGGACTAGAGTGGTTGTCTGTGATGTGGTGGCGTTTGTCAACGACAGGAACGACGATGATGCGGTCGGTTATTCTCTCCATACCTCTCTATGCGGGTGGCCGGGCGTTATAACGAATGGAAACTTTCTCGGCAAGCTAGGCTTTTCCCTACTGTGGCTTGCATGCATGATAGGTTCTTTAGGGAATGTGATTCCGATAAAAATGCATCTGGTCTTGTACTTCTGAAAGCGTGCTTGCTATGATAATTTTTGGGTGCTGGTTTAACTAGGGATTGAATCAGACTTTATGCCCCGCTCATCTCGACGTCTCCATCTCGATCTCCACTTGCGTATCCGTCATGGCCATCCTCCTCGGAGCCACTGCTATTACTATCATCGTCGCCATCACTCTCACTCTTCTTGTCCTTGACACTGTAATCCATATCCAACACCCTGTAGTGCTTCCTATCACTCCCCAGCACCACAATAACCCTCCTATCTTTCCGCCCGTTCACCACCAACTTGAGCGGCGTAAAGCGGCCGTCAAACACATGTCGCGTGTACTGTTCCACATGCTGAGGCGTGATGCGGATGCTGTGTCGGGATGAAGGCGGCACGGGCGTGCCTTGAGGGAGGAGGAGGGAAGACGATGTGGTAGATGAGAGGGGGTGGTATGATATTATCTGGGAGTCTTCCTGCTGTTCTCCATGAGGGGAAGGTATGCTGGGTTGTGCGTAGGGCAGAGAGATGATGATGTTGTGGGCTTTTTGGGAGTGTTTCTTTGCGTCTCCTTGGTCTTCTGGGGATGATGAAGATGGGGGAAGTTGGAGGAGAACAAGCAAGGTCTTGTCGTCTGCGAATTTTGCGTCGAGGATTCTAGGGGTGGTCGTTTCGTCCTTGGTGCTGGCGGCAGAGGCGAAGTCGAGTGTGGAGATGGCGTGGGAGTGGAGGTCGCGAGGTAGATGGGATATACTCTGCGCGTGAGCGAGGCGGTGGATGTGTAGGTGGGTTGGTGTGGAGGGTGAAGAGAGCAGGATGTATGTTGATATGGTGTCAGAGGATGTCGACTGAGCGGGCTTTTTTTGGAGAGATTAGTATTCCGCTTCAAACTGGAATTTGGGGAGAATAGGCTGTTACCTCAAATACCATGCGCATGTCCACAATCACACCTGATTCTTCGTCTTTTTTGCCCATCTCTTCAAGGACAAGCCCAGAGTCCATCTGAATGTTGGCTTGCTGCCATTTGCTAACCTGCTTCAGCAAGCCCGTCACACCAGTTGCAAAGTGCCGAAGCACATATTCCAAACACAGTGATTCTTCCTTGAATGTCGCGCCCTCTTTCAACAACTCAATCGCCTTCTTCGTATCCTCGTAGCTCGCAGCCTCTTTGTCTCGACTTTTAGCATCAAGTTGGGCTTCGGGTCTCAAATAGGAAGTTAGATCAGATTTGGTCAGACCGTACTGGATATAAGCAAGGACCTGTGACACATCGACTCCCGGATCACGCTGTTCCATTTCCATACGCGACTGGGAATCCGGCTCCGTGGCTTGAAAATCAATGGTAAAGCGTAGCCACTTGCTGAAGCTGTGGAATTGACGCTTCTCTTCAGAAGCATAGAGCATAGCGGTATGAGCAAGTAGCCTCATGTTTTTCAAGGTTTCAAGAAGGTCTGAGAAGTCGGTAATGGGTCCGCTGAAGATCCAGTCTCTGTCGTGAAATTGTGCGAGGCCCCGCAGACGCGATATGACGATGGAGCAACGGTCCAAGGCAGGGATGAGGTTCTCATGAAGGAGTGCGAGGAGGGTGGTGAAGGATGATGTGACGGTCGTGTCCCAGCGCTTGTGACCTGCTTCTGCTAACTCATCGACCAGCCACTCTTTCATAACGGGATTGCAGTTTCCCGTACAGGCTATGTGGAATAGGTTTGTGACGAGGTCGCCGAGACCCTTCTCTTCGAGCGTTTCGCTAATGTTCATCATGAACTTGCGCGGCAAATCTTGCGCGTGCTTGAAGAATGCTCGCACGCGTTGAAGGGTTTGTGTAATATAGAGGAGAAGGTTTTGCAGCTGGGAAGTCTTTGCGGCAATGAGGTGTAAATAAATCCCAGCTGTCGGTATGAAATTCAGCGTCAGTGGAACCAAGACAATGCTCTTTTTTTCTGGTGAAGAGGTGGAAGCTGTTTGCATCAACAGACTGTGAGTGCAACTGTACGGATGGCTTGTGTGTAAAAGTGGCGTTTGCGATAGGTTCCATGCCCTCGGTAGTTCAACACTGACCGTTTCCAGAGAGTCATAGATGGAAGGGTGTACGGTTCCTCGGTTTGATACGCGGATGAACATGTCTACAGAGTTGTGGTCTTTCAAGTGGTGCGAGTGCAGCAGCGAATCCACCTCCACTTGGGAACCAAACGCTCCAGAATCTGCCTGTGAAACGCGCATAAACGGCAGTGCTGGTGGTAGCGGTATCGCAGGAAGTTTGGGCAATATTGCTTCCGTGTCCATCATGGCGAGCTGGTCAGGCAGATCGGGTGCAATATCCAAAGCCTGGAAATCAGGCTGTCGCTGCATAAAATCCTCTAAGGTTGTGTCGTCCTTGAAAGCGTCCCAATCCTCAGTCGTAGGGTTCCCAAAAGCATCAGTCTTCCCAGGTGTGGCGCCATTTGTCTTTGACATCAAACCTGTCCTCTTTTTAACAGCCTCCACATCGATGAAGTTCAGGCCCCAGCCTATGCACTTCACACGCGCCGAGGCGTCCTCTTCCATGCTTCCACCTGGTCCTTCCACCTCAGGCAGTATGACATCTTTGTGGGTAACCTTGCCGGTTTCCGCACTAATCAGGTCTGTACTCCCATCACTCCAGCTGACGGCAATACTTTTGCCATTGAATTCCCACTGCATCGCATCGACACATACATCCTCGCTCTTTCTCTTTAGACCAAACGCTCTCTGGCCATTGATTCTGTAGACATCCAGGCTTTCTTCATCCGTGACTACTGCGACCAGGTCCATGCTAGGACAGTAGGATATGAGATGCGGGTGAATTGGATGCAGCAGGATTTTTTCTGCCTGCTGCAACAGCTGCTGCTTTTCTGCTGAAGTCGGATTCGCCATGGCTGGAGATTTGCTGGCCTCGAGGGCCGTTGTATGAAAGGGCAGAACGTTGGGTCGTGTATTTGGTGATGGTGATTTGTTTGTAGAGGCGCGTTCTAGTCTAAACCTTACTAGCGCACTCGCGCTATCACGTTCTCAGATTTGCTCACGCATTATCCTTTGCAAAGACGACGCGGGGTAGAATTATGGTGTTTAGCACGTTGTTGCTACTTTTACAGTAGCTCCAAGACTCAACGCAAACATCATTCTTGTCAATATATGGATTAGATGGGATATGAATAGTTCCTATTCATACACTAAAGAAACTATACCCAGCCAATCGCCAGGATTCCTCTGGGTATCTAGGTCATGCTATCATAGTACAAATACAAGTGGCCGGCACCCAACCCGGCGGCCATGTCCCTATGCCTCTAATCAATACACTTTAACGAGAGCCGTAAACGCCACGATCCGATGCGACACGTTGCACGAACCAGATCTAATCCTCAAGTCACGAAACGGGTGAAAATGCCTCCCATGGGACATATAACAATATCAACAGAATTGGTACACCCGCTTTCGTTCTATCTCCAGCCCGTTCTATCGGCGTGCGGAGTGATTTCTCTTCGGCTGCACCGACTCTTTTTGCACCCGTCCTCTGCCTGTCCCACTGAGCCTGCCATTCAGCCGCGTGTCCTCGTCGAAGCTGGCTCGCTTTGTGTTTCGACCGCTTTCTAAATCGTCGTCGCTGTCACCAGCAAGATCGCCGAGCTCGAACTGGTTCTCGGCATCATAATCATGCATCAGAGCACTTCTGTCACCGGCATCCGCGTAGCTAGACCTGCTGTTTCGAGCATTGCCATTCGAGTGCTCATAAGGGTCTGCACTGCGTCGAGATTGCATACTGCGCCTAGTAGGGAAACCGGAGATGGCGTCAGATGGTGGACCGTCGGTGAATCGCGAGCCAAGAGTTTGAGTGCCGTTGGGGTCTTCGCGCGACAGGTTGAGGAGGTATACACCCGAAAATATAATAAGGAAACCACAAAGGAGAGAAATGGTGTTGACCGTCGACGTGGTGTTGAAGCCCTGAAACAAGAGGCACGAAGCAATGAGAGTGCAAGTCGTAAATGTTACATAGTAAAGGGGATTCACGCTGAATTGCACTGTTAGCGCCCATAGCCCACAGTCAGAAACTGAAGACGTACATGTTTGTAGAAAACTGGCTGAGAGCCTTGTTGAAGTAGTTCATCTGTGTGAGGATGCAGCCCACGACCAGAATGACAAAGACGTATGTTGAAGGGTGCGTAAACTGGTTGTTTCCAGCAAACGTCATCTTGAGTGCAATGCCAAAGGCCTTGATGAACATGATGGAGACGGAGCCAGACGTGGAGCAGATGGAGAGGTAAATGAGGGGGTTCTTGCGGCCGTACTTGGGTGCGACCTGGTAGATCATGAAGACGCAGAAGACGACGCAGAAGGCGCAGTAGAAGAGGAAGCCTGTAATCGTGTCTCGTTAGCTAATGTCCCCAGGCAGGGCGAAGCAGGCGCGGACGTACCAGGCTGTAGAGCAAGGTTCAAGATCTCCTCAACCGACTGGACCTCCTTGTCTGGTGGAGCGTGGAGCACGATGATGACAGAGCCGATCAGACATATCGCGCAGCCAATCTTTCCCAGACGACCCAATTGCTCGTCCAAAAAGTATGAGCCGAGGACAGCACCGATAAGGACAGACAGAGCTCCCAGGGGAGTCACGAGGATGGCGGGGGCAAACGCGTAGGCTGCGAAGTTGAATATCTCGCCGAGGACCACTGTGGGCGAAGTCAGCGCTGCGAGCTTCTAGGTGCCGTTGTTCACGCGACACTCACTTGTGATGATGCCCGCCCACCACACTGGGTTCTGGAGATATCCGAAGCCGTCGCCGTCGAAGCCATGCTTTTCGATCGAGGCATTGAGGCCCTTTTTGGTAATGACAAAACTCGCGCCGATGGCCAGGGACGAGCTCATGGCCAGCATGAGTCCTATGTATCTGGCCTCAGAGTCAGTAGGCAGCGCTGGGCGAGGGCGCGGTGCGGGCGCATAACGTACTTGTCTTCAACCATGATGCCGCGGTGCGAAGGTCGTTGCGACCAGTCTCAGCCGGTTCGCGGCCAGAGGGGAGAGGGGAGAAGGGTCGCGGTGAGGGCGCAGAGGCGGGCGTGTGGGTGGTGTGGGAAGCTGGCAGTGTGCGGGCGTGGACGTTGGACGTGAGGGAGCGTTTGCGGAGCGGGCCAGGCCAAGCGTGGCGTGGCGCGGCCTAGATGTGGGCAGGGCACGCGGGCTATCGATAGGCGTGGTGTCGTGTCGTCGACTACCCGAACAGAGGCAATGAAGCGCAAGCGCGGCGGCTACTGTGGTGCACTTGTTGGCTGCGTGCCGGCGGCGATGCGATGCAGACGAGGTCGGAGAATATCTGTCCAAGAGGCACTGTGTGTTTCACGAGGCACGCAGACGGACGGGTTTCACCACGGCCAAGCGAAGGATGTCGTGCCTGGCTGCTTTAAAACAAGACAAGTGGGCCAAACGAGGGTGGCGGTAGTCGTAATGACAGTCGTAGGTCAGAGAACGGATACGAGCATCGACAGTGCTGTAGTGACGGCAGCGGTAGCAGCAGCAGCAGCCGTGGTAGTAATAGTAAAAGCAATAAACGAGCGTCCGGGCCTGGGCGCAGGGAGAAACATCCATCAGCCCCTTCTCCATCGCCATCTCAACAGTGGCGTCTCCCGTCACGCCAATGTCAGCCCGCCCCAGCGTTTCACGGCTGCTCGACCCTCGACGGTTGGCTCCCTTCTCAGCCTCCCCTGCTCCCACATCCCGACACACTGACAGTCATAGCTTGCCGATCGCGTCGTCACCCGCCCGGACGTCGCTTTCCCGCCCTGCAGCGCTCCCCAACGCCCAGTGTCCCAATGTCTTCACCACTTGCCTCTGTTTCTCGACCTTCCTATCGTTGCCAATCCTGGAATGTGTGCCTTCCATCCGCTGCGAGCCTCGTGTCCACTAGACATGTTCTGGCAAGTCCGTCAATAGTGTAGGGACTGCGCCTCGTCATCCCGTTTTTAGTCGGCCTAAAATAGCATGCTTCGTAACCTTCTTCCCCACAACCTGGTAAAAAAAGTCGGAGAGCCCGCACCAATTCGCGTCATCTCCAAGATGAGTACAAGACAAAACACTTGCCGAGTTGGGACGAGGTTACGTTGGTCAGGCATCCCCATCTGCACACATCCTCAAAGACTTGTGAACTTTTCCATATTCCATTAAAACAAGCCAATCATGTGTACATCCGTCGATGCTTTTTTCCTTTTCGAAAAAAAAGCGCCTCAAAGCACTGGGTATATCGCACAAATCACCTCCCACCCTCCCCTCGTCACTCCCCACATTACGCACTCCGTCACCACCAAAACTACCTCCTCAAACCATCCCTCCTCCGGGTCCGAGCTCACACTGCAATTCAATCGCCGGGGGGAGAAACAAAACGCTCAAAACAGGGTCATGGTGGTAGGGTATGGGCACGAAATTGCCCGAAATTGCCTTACCTTTGTCTTTTGCCTCCACTAAAAATCCTCGTGCCGAAAAAGTCCACTCGTGTCTTCGAATCGGGCCTATAATTAGTATGTACTCGTACTGGCTCAAACGCACGTAAATTCAAAAGGGAAAAAAAGGGTATGCAACTGCCGGTTAGCATGTCCAGACTCCCGAAGAATCAGAGGATGGAGCGCCTTCAAACTCGCGCGCGTTTGGCGTCTGCAACAAAGAGGTCAGCGCTTGTGTTTCGTTTGCGACTCCGGCAACATCCAAACATACCTATAGAGTCGGGTGCAAGGTCCAGTCCATGTCCAACCTCGTCAATAGATCGCTTGTGTCCTTGTGGAGACACCTCATTGGCTTCTGTGGACGAGGCTGTCGTAGGATCTGCAGCCGAAGACGTTGCGCTGGCGATGCGTCCAGCTACACCATCCTCTTCGTCTTGGATGTCGATGTGATCAACTTCATGTGTCGTGGCCGTCTCCTCTACGGCGTCTTGGCCTAGCTCCGGGTTGGCAGCCCACTGTGCCTCGTCCAGATCCAGGATATCGTTGGCGCCAGTGAAGTCATTACCATCCGTCGCGCCATCTTCACCGCCACCGAATTCTTCATTGGCGAATTCCAGTTCACCTTCTGCCTGTTGCTCCAAGTCTTGGTATTCATAGGCCCCGTAATCTTGGTCGGCCTCGCCTTGGTGCTCCAAGACTGTACCATCTTCCCCGACCTCGTGCGGTTGAGATCCGTCAGAAGGAGAGCGCTCCTCGGTAGCCTCGCGTTCTTCGGTAGCCGCGATAAATGCCCAATATTCCGCATCTCCATTACGGTCGAAATCTTGCTCTGCGTCGGCATCAGGGTCCTCTGCAGTGTCGAAGCCGTCTGCACCATCCTCTCCGTCTGTCTGTTGTCCAATACCTTGCGAAACTTCGACGGATGCTTGCTTTTCCACATTGGTGAATTGATCGCCTTGAACAGTGGCAGATGAGGGCGACAACTCAGTATGAGGGGCTCGTTCGACTTCCTCGGCAGTAGCGGAATCTTCGTCCTCTCCATCGCTGTAATCAATAATGTCACCTTCCTGCTGCAAGCGACGCGCCTCGAGCTCGGCTGCAGTCTTCTCTTCGGGCTGTGACTGTATCTGCTCACGCTCGTTTGCAACCTCCTGTGCATTTGTAGAGACTTCATAAGAACCTGCGAGCTGTTCTTCGTCATTGTGCTGTTCATGTGCTTCACCAGATGCGTCTTCGGCCGGAACTCCTTCGTCCTCGTAGATGTCAACGCCACCTTCCTCATAAGCATCTTGCGTGCCGTCGGCATCCTGGAAGTGAGAGTCAGGTTCGTGGTTCTCGTATTCCTGAGCTTCTTCATAGGTCTGCTCCTGTTGTTCTGGCTCTTGTTGATCTTCCGCACGTACTTCAACCTCGTTGTCTTGGGGGATCTGGGTTTCTACATTCTGTTCCTCACTTGAATCTTTCTCATACTTCTTCTCATTCGCATCTTCCTCGTGCGTTTGCTCGCTCGCATCTCTCTCGTGTTCGTGCTCGGACTCCTGCTCATCGTCATTCACTTGTCCCTGGTCATGCTCCGGCTCTGGCTCTGGCTCCTGCCCTTCGGTGTCCCATTCGGCAACGTCCTCGGCTGGAAGACCAAGGGACGCGCTATGAAAGTTGGTCTCGCCTTGGGCAATAGCAGCTTCGAAGCCAGAGTAGCCACGTCCATTATCGGCATATCGTGCAATGTCTGCAAGCAACGTAGCGAAACGCGGGCGATACATAAGAGTTATGTAAAACGAATCGGGGTTATTGTTGCCATCTTGGGCATAAAGCACATGATAGTAGCCTACAAGGCGTTCAAGTGAGACGGCTACGCATGCAGTGTTGTCTTCAAACAACTCCATGTTCTGAAAATGGTCAAAGCGGAAACCGATCTCCATACCATTCAGCACCTCGTTGCCGAGTGCCGAACGACATGCTTGGAAAAGATCTGACATGCTCGTTTTGGCAACTGATGCATCTTCAAGGAGCCAATCACCACTGTTCTCATAATCGTGTTGCTTGAAGAGCCATAGCTCTTCGCCCATGTAGTTCACAGTGACGGGTGGCAGCTGCAAAGAAGCATCTTCCTGGTGTTCACTATCTTGAGCGGATTCATCGTAATCATGGCTCGGGTTCGACATATCATTGTGACCATTTTCGGTGCTTGCGTGCTCTCCTTGGGCTTTGAGCAAAATACCGCCATCGTCGTCATTAGCCTGATCATCTCCCTCGGTGGGGCCGGCTGACTGAGGACGTGGGGAATTCTCGTGATTCTCGGCATTCAGACTATCATCGGCAACGACATCAGTGTGAGCCTGTGGGCTTTGTGAGTTTTTGTTGACATTCATGGACATTGAAGCTTGCAAATCAGCAGGTATCTTGTCTTGCTGGATGGTGGCATCTTGAACTTCATGAGATTCGCCTTGTTCAACGGGTGCATCCTGGGTCTGAACAGGTTCGTCCTGTTGGCCAGACACGTCCTGGGTCGGCTCGGGTTCGTCTTGCACAGAATTATGCTGCTGTAGCCAGGATACAGGTGCACTAAGCGTAGGGTTGTGATATTCATCGTCGTCTTCGGAATAATCAAGCAAATCTTCGTCTTGGACTTCGACTTGCGCCTCAGTCGTGATGGTGTCGGCTGCGACCGATTGTTCAGCGGCGTTGTCAACATCGTAATCCTCGTCGATGACATCCTCTTGATCGATCATATAGTCGTCGTTGTCATCAGCCTGGGCTTCCGTTCCATTGGCCGAGACTGCATCGTCTATAGAGACATCATCGTCATGTCCATCGGGAGGCGGTTCTAGATCAAGATCGATGTCACCGTCGTTGTACTCGGGACCACCATTATCCGAGTATAAGTCCATGTCATCGCCTGCAGTGATGTCGAAACTAGGCGCAGGATGCGAAGTGGTAGCCATGATAAGTGCAAGAGGGGTAGGGCCCTAGGAGCTTGCAGGCCTAGGTATGCCGGTCGGAAACGCGTGGATAAAAGGAGCGTGGGGAGCGCGTCACTCAAAGTGACGATACAGCAGTGCGCAACACCGGAACGCGAACTCAAGAGCGGGGGCAGGGTGAAGGGGGAAGAACTAGAATCGCATGATGATGCGTGCTCTGATAGGTTTTCAGTCGTGGGGGTTCTGGACTGTGGTGAGTGTGAAGGGTGAAGGGGATCGTGGAAATGAGACAGAGCCCGCACGGTGTTGTTGGCGCTAGTACGGAAAGTGTGTTGGCGGATGCGGGCAGTGAGCAGTGGCGGCACGCTGTGTACGTGCGCCTGCCGAAACGCTGTGGGAAAAAGTCGAGCTTGTTGAGTTTTTTGCAAGAGTTGATTCTGCGTGGGAAGTCGAGCCAGCAGAAACCGGTTGTCTAGAGGCGGTGGGTTGTAAGTGTGTAGAGGAGGCGTTGCTTGGGCGCTTGAGACTACTTTATGAGCAATCGACGCTAGGCAAACGCTGGGTGCACGTGACTCCAGGTGTCCACTTGGAACCTCCAGGTGTTGCGACTGGGTGCAGCAGCTGTACCTTGGAGGAAGTGCCAGTCAACTTGCCCTCTTAGTACACCTAGACAATTCCCCCTGTCTTTTCATAAGCTTAGTCGGTGCTGCCACATCCTGTCCCGGAATCTGCCAACAGGACACGCTTGCGTTCTTGACCATCTGTCCGTCTCGATAATATTCCCCACCATCTCACAGCAACGCGGCTTCACGTCCACCGCCATACCGACCAAGCCACCACTCTCCCGCCTTCTCCGATCACTCCTTAGTACGCCCAGATAGTCTGTAGTCACAATGGTATGGAATTGCACACAGCACATGGCGGCCGAGCCTCCATCTATGCACACCACGCTGACGATGCCAGGTGGTCCTCGCGGCTTCGATATGCACAAGAGGCGGCAAGGCAGTCCTCTCGCGCCAATTCCGCGAAATGCAGCGCTCTCGTATCGAGGCTCTCCTCGCTTCATTCCCCAAGCTTGCCGATAGCGGAACCCAGCATACCACCTGCGAACAGGACAACGTGCGCTACGTATACCAGCCCCTCGACGAACTCTACATGGTCTTGATCACCAACCTGCAATCCAACATTCTCCAAGACATCAACACCCTGCACCTCTTCGCTCAGGTCTGCTCCTCGATATGCAAGTCCCTGGACGAGCGCGAGATCCTCAAGAACGCTTTCGAGCTCCTGACGGCCTTTGACGAGATTGTCACGTTGGGATACAGGGAGAACTTGACCATGAGCCAGATAAAGACCTTCTTGGACATGGAATCACACGAGGAGCGTATTCAGGAAATCATTGCACGGAATAAGGAGCTCGAGGCTTCAGAAGAACGCAAGCGCCGAGCCAAGCAGCTCGAGATGCAGCGCAAGGAGATGTCGAGATCACAGCGAGCAGGCGGTATGGGAGGCGGTATGGGCGGTGGTATGGGAGGTGGTATGGCTGGTCGCTCGCCATCGTATCCTGCTTTCACACCCAGTGTGCCAACTACCAACGTTGCCGATACATACGACTCGTATGAAGCGGAGAAGAAGAAGGCTTCGAGCAAGCCATTGGCTCTCGGCAAGAAGGGCATGCAGCTAGGCAAGAAGAACAAGACCAGCAACATGTACGAGCAAGTGACTGGTGAGCTGGCGCCAGCTGAAGAAGAGCCACTTGTTGCACCCAAGCCAAGTGCACCCGCCGCAGCCCCAGCAAGTGCACGCCAGTCTACCTCAACCGACCGCGAACCCGTTCACATCACCACCAATGAGACCATTTCAGCCCGGCTCGACCGTGAGGGTCTTCTCAAGTCGTTTGAAGTCAAGGGCGAGATGCAACTCAAGATCACCGATCCCTCGTTCACACAAGTCAAGCTGGATCTGGCTACGGGCGACACTCGCGGTGCTCAGCTCATGACACATCCCAAGGTCGACAAGACCGTCTTCAAGAACAACAAGGTCATCCAACTCGCCGACACAAGCAAGGGCTTCCCCTCGAACATGGGTATTGGTGTCATGAAATGGAAGCTGGCACCACGACCCGACGACATCTCGGACCCACCCATTACATTCCGTGTCTGGGTCGAGGACTCTGGTAACATGTACAACATCACGGTCGAGTACGAGCTTACTGGCGGCGATTCGCTCAAGGACGTTACTGTCACCATTCCATACCAGACCGACGAGCCAAACGTGTCTTCTTTCGACGCCACATACGAAGTCAGCGGCGACAGCATCGAGTGGAACATTGGCGCCGTCGACGAAGCAAACAGCTCCGGCAGCTTTGAGTTTGAGGCCCAGGCTGGTAGTGACTCGGAGTTTTTCCCCATGAACATTCGCTTCAGCAAGACTACGCCTTTTGTCGATGTAGATGTAAGTTTCTGCTGTTCTTATTTTTCCCCAGGTGAATTGTACAAGATGAGAATACACGCTAATCAACACCACAGGTCTCGTCTGTGACTCTGCTCGCCATGGGCCAAGATATTAGCTTCTCCAAGGACGTAAAGTCCGTTGCCGAAAACTACTCCATCTCATAGGCGACACTGGCTGTATTAGCAACAGACAGCGTCTAGTGGTAGACTGGGGGAAGGAAACGTTTGTTGTTGAAAAAGGATGGCTTTTTTGGCGATTCTTAGCAAGCGGGATGATGTGGGTTGGAGGGGGTCCACATAGACATGTAAAACTGGAAATATGGACATGAATTTGTGCAGAGAAAGCAATCTGGTCTCGTTGAGTGCAAGAAAATCAGTATCCACAAGTTGTGCGCCACTGCGACAAGTACAATATGCGGTGCTTTGAATCGTGGGTTTCAAGAAACAGTGGACCAGCAGAGACACAAACACATCCAACGTTCCTTTGTACACAACTTTCCTTTGCATTCGTAGATAGGCGAACAACATCTCTCCAGTACATATTCTCAGATGACACAGCATTCCTGCCACAACACACACGTGCGCGTGCACAAAACAATAAGTATTTGCCACACAAAAAGTCATATCGTATTGCCCAACTCCCGCTGTCCAGATATGCGCTAGATAAAAGCACGTTATATACTCTGTCAAGATGTGCACAAGAAAGGCGGGGTGGCGCAGAACTACAATCCCTAGCGCTTTGTCCCTCACTCCGAACCCCAAACCAAGTAAAATGTATGTAAACCAAAAAAAACTAGGCGCAGAAGGTATCTCAAGTGATCGCAAGTTGTGAACAATACGACGATGCAAAAAAAAAAAAGAAACAGACAAGATAGATCTAAAGCGGCCGTTAAGAAGAAGGGGGAGGGAAAGAGAAGTATTCATGCCCCCCTTCGTAATTCAGAGTCTTTTGTTTTAAAAAAACGTAAACGAGAAAAGAGGTTTGGAGATTAATCAAACGACGGCATCGCCCAAGAAAGCAAAATCCTCCATCAGTGCATCTAGGCGGCTCAGAGCGCTCTCGCGATGTAAACTAACGCTTCGCTGGTGCAGGATGCGCTCAGCGTGTGCGTCAGTGCTGCTAAGCGAGCGTTTGCCCGTTGTTTCATCGTCGGTGGTCGGGAGGCTGTATTGGAAGCCTAGGCCGAAGCAAGCGGCCTGGCGGCGCGAGGAGCGGCGCGAGGCGGTGTCTGAGAATAAGGTTTCTGACGGTGGTGGCGACGATGGCGTCGTGGAGAAGAGGTCGGAGCCAAAGGTTGAGATGCGGAGTTCGTCGAGTTGGGGTGGCGTGGAGAGACGGTAGGAGGAGTCGTGATCTTCGGCTTCTTCTTCTTCGTCTGAGTCATCGGGCGTGGTGTGCTGAATTTCAGGGACAAGTTGTGACGTGCGGTTAGAGGTGGAGGCGGAGGCGGGCTCGGTGAAGGAATAGCGGATTAAGAGGCCCTGCGATGTGTCGATGTCGCTGTCGTTGCTGGTGAGGGAGCTGAGGGTTGGCGAGAAGACGATCTCGTCGTCTTGGATTTCTGAGATGGGGGAGCTGAATGCGATCGAGTCGTTGCTCCAAGTAGAGAAGTGGCTGCGCGCTTTTTGTTGGAACTGCATGCTGAAGGAGTCCAGGCGTTCATCGTCGTCTGGTTCTTCGAACTCGTCTTCCGATCCTTCGGCTGGCTGTTCGCTGGCTTCTGGACGGTTGTAGGCGTACAAGGGGGCGGGTATTAGGTAGCGGGGAAGTGCGGGGAGCTCTTTATCAAGTAGAGACTTCCTGAAAGTTGTATTGCCACGGGTGCCATGGCTAGAAGTAGGGCGCTCGTCTGGAGTCGGGCCTCCGAGATAGCTTGAGGGCCGCGACAAGACAGGAGCAGAGGGGGTGTCATCTTCCACCACACGATCGTCCTCTTGAGTATCTTGTGGAAACTTGGGCGAGGAAAGCCATGGGTCATTAGAGAAAAGGTAGTGCCGCGTGCGTCGTGTGTCTGCTGAGTTGGCACGAAGCCTGGATTGCTCGACTTGAAACTCGCTGGTGACAACTGTTGAGGGCACATGAGATCGTCGTCGAGTGGGACGTTCTTCAATCGCTGGTAGCTCTGCAGGCCCGAAAACCGAGTCGAGATCAGGGTCCACAGGATGCGATGCCAAGGGAGAAAACTTTCTCCTCAAAGAAGGCAGAGAGCGCTGAGGAGTGTTCTCTGCTGGCGTTTCTCGTATGGATTCAACCGATGGCCGATACACAGCTAGAGGAATGAGGTTGAGGTCTTCTCCTCCGCTAACGAGCACAGGTGAACTGATTTCCAACTCTTTAGTTTTTGAGCCACTGCGATTTCTCGAGGTAGCTCGTTTCGAGGCCAGCTTATCTTTCAGGGCCTTGAAATCGGCAAAGAGAGGAGTAGAAGGGATGCAGGGGGATGCTGATGCACTTCGAGCGTGACGCCCCACGTGGGGGGACAGGAAACAATCCGTCGGTGAGGGCATCGCTGAGCGTGTGGTCCAAGGCGAAGGCAGAGGATTCGTATGTGATTCTCCCACTACGCCCTTTCGAGAAGCCGGATGCGATCTCGGAGGGGCAGGCGGAACTGGAGTAAGATACCTGTCGTTTGGATTACGCGTAAAAGCGATCGAGGTTTCAGAGTTGCTGCGACTATGCCCTTCGCGGGGAACCTCGAGGACATTAAGACGCTGGCCCGGTAGAAGAGGACAAAAGGTTGTTGACTCTTCGGCGGGGTTGTGTTGTTCTTCGTCACCGTCGACCTTGTACTGTATTGCTGTCAGTGGATGAAGTTTTTGGCAAAAGCAGGTCAACATACGTAGTACCAATATGTCCCGCCCATCTTGAGTGGTCCGTCCCGCTTTGGTGTTTGCTCGCTCAAGTCTCCGTCACAGATGATGTCGGAAAAGGTAAAGCAGCCTTTCCATATGTTACGGCCCCCGCGTGAGTCGAGCTCTAATGGATAGGGGCGTGTAAAGTTGTCCCAAGATCCGAGTAAGACGATACTGCGGAGTGCTGCAGGACAGTGGCTTGGTACGAGAGTAAGTGACGGCACTGAAGAAAGTGGCACCGAGGGGGTAGACATACAAGAGAAAGGTGTGGAGCGTGGTGTTGTCCATGACCACAGTCCCGGATAAATCTAGGCTGATAACAGTAAGGCCTGTTGAATTTGAAGCGCGTATGCGTCTAAGCCCTGGCTAGGTCTGAGGTGTAGCATGGAACCAAGGGTATCAAATATAGAAGTCCATGCAGAAGTATGTGTTGTATGTTTGAGCCTCCTCGCTCTGTGTGGCCGCGTCAGAGAAATGTCCAGGAAACGGGGCCAAACACTCTGGTGATTGGTGGGCGGTAGCAAGCGTTTAGAGGAGTGCTGAAACCGAGCCTTGGTGCCTGGTATGTGGGATTACGGCGAGGCTGACTGGGGAGCACACCGGCTGGGGAATCACAGCAAGAGGGAAAGTGGCCGCAGTAAACAAAGGCTAGATGTTTTATGCAGGCTAGTGACGAGCGGCAGCACGAGTTGGAGTGTGGAGCCTGAGGCTCAGTTGGCGGGACTCAAGATTGGCGGGTTTGGCGCCTGTGGATGATGTTGACATATAGGTGCTGAGAAGAGGCAGCGTCAGCGCTTAGTATCGACATGCAAATCGCTGAAATGTCCGGCTATCTGAAACACTGTATGCGAAACGAGCCCAAGGGGGGGCCAACTGAATACTGAGTAAGGACGGTATGAAGAGGAAACAGGCCAGCAGCCGGGTTGCGAGGCGGAGATGGACTATAGTAGTTTGTGCTAAGCGGGAGAGGGGGAGCGACCATGTGGATGACAGCCAGCCACCAGCGCCCTGTCGCTATGCGCAGCAAAAGAGCAATGACAAGCGAGCGAGGGCTTTTGGATATGCAATCGAGGAGCAAGGCTCAAAACATGCCTGGCCTGGGGCGCATGATCGGGCTTATGTCGTCGTGCGATCTCGTTGGCCGGCGGGCGTCCACCAGAGAGGAGACTTCAGCTCCTTCATTTCCTCAGCCGTGCTGGCCATGACGGCACGCCGTGGTCCTCGGACGCAAACTTGGGGACCGGGCGAACTAGTGTTGGTGTGGCAGCGGCACCATGGAGCAGCCGGTCACGCAGCAGCAGACGGGCCTTGCGGGAGCGTCGACGAGAACAGGAGAGGAGTCGTTCGTGGTAGGAGCCGGAAAGAAAGGCACAGCAGCGTCCCCTGTCGGTGCCGGCCAACCGCAGCCCAGTCCCGCCCAGAGGGAGCGCGCGGTTACGCTCGCCCGCCCCTGACACGATCGCCGCCCAGTGACGAAGCGATCCACTCACAGCAGCACACACTTCCACGAGGCTTGACGGCGCCCGGGTTCCTGGTGTGTCCCTGTCGTTGCTGAGGCCACGGCATGTCTGTCAGTCTCGCGGGTTGCTTTCTTTGGGTGATCTCCGCAGCAAGACGTGGTTGAACAAGCAGCACCAGCGCCATTCCGGGCCTGACACCTCGCACCATGGCCGCTACAGACATGGCCTACCGTCCGACAGCGTACAAGAGCAAGCGCTCGCTGCGGCACAGGTCTCACTGCTGGGCTCGACATCGCCAGTCAACACCATCACCACGGGCGACCAAGCGGCTGCATTGCATTGCATTGCATGGCGGCTGTCGTGGGGGCCGACTCCCAGTCTCAGGCCGCCCTGTTACGTTGCCATGACGGCCACAACCACCACCACTGCCGACTCATGACCCAGTCCTGTTTTGTT
Organism: Curvularia lunata; assembly: GCA_005212705.1. Taxonomy (NCBI): domain Eukaryota; kingdom Fungi; phylum Ascomycota; class Dothideomycetes; order Pleosporales; family Pleosporaceae; genus Curvularia; species Curvularia lunata. Next base: position 21,094 of record PELC01000040.1, on the reverse strand, counting down.
TTTGTGCCGCAGATACCATCGTCTGTTAACGGGCGCGCGGTTGTTGTAACCGCGTCATAACTGGAGCGTGACTGTGTTTTTCTTTTTGCCCTGGATTGGTTTGGGACACGGTGCCCGTCCTATGCTGCTGCTACGTCAGGTCGTTCATCCCTGGGGCCATGCCAGCAACATGCAGGGTCACGCTTCAGGCCAAAAAGCAAAATCGTTCCACAGCACATATTGATGACCGGCAATATACACGACATGGGTTGCACATAGTTTCATGGCCTGGTCCACTGACTAGCCAATGCTGGTTGCATTTCCGACAATTGTCCGTCTGCAACGCCATCTACTGAAAACTAGTCGCAAGCAACGCCGGCTTGCGTGCCTCAAGATCCAGAATCATCTGTCCAAAAAGCCCGTTCGCCCACGAAAACCACTGCCGAGTCCAATCCGACGCGTTGAATGAATTGATGCTTTCATGAATCAACCCCAGCCCATCGGTGCTGCTGACAATCTCCCCCAACTGCTTCACAATCTCGTCGTCGTTGTCGCTCGTGAGGATCCGAACAATAGATGCCATTGGCCATGCCATGCCAAGCCCTTGATGAGGTCCGCCAATCGCGCTGATAACGGGGCCTCTCATGTAGTACGGGTTAGTCGCGCTGAGAACCAATTTGCGCGTGTTGGCATATGTCTCTTGGTTGACAGGATATTTGAAAAAGGGCGCAGAGAGGAGGCCCGGGATGTTGGCATCGTCCATGATGATCTGCCCGCCAAAGCCATCAATCTCAAACGGATAGATCTTGCCATACGTCGGGTGCTGAACCGTGCCATGCGTCTCGATACTGTTGCGTAGTGATTCCGACAGCGATGACATTCTCTGTGCCAGCGCTTTCGAGTTGGTCGCATTCAGCTTTCCCATAATCTCAGCAGCTGGTGCCAAGTACGAGCTAAACATCATGTTGGCTGGAATATAGAGCTGGAAAATGGTAGAGTCGTCGCTGGGTCTGAAGCCGCTTCGAATCAATCCGGTACCATTGGCAACTGGATTACCAAATCCGTCGTTTGCAAACGTCTCGGTGGATCGTGTCGTCATGCGCGTAAATGTATATGGACTTTTCAAGACAGCTCCGTCCGCACCATAGGTGGGAAGCATCATGTCATCGGCTACATCCAGTACGGCCTCGATGGCCTGGATCCACTTGAACTTTCCGAAGAACTCGGCATCTCCTGTCGCATTGTAGTAATCGGCGGATATCTGCAAGAAGGCGGCAAGCGAGTCGAGCTCGTACTTGCATTCGAACACACTACCGTTGTCGTACCGAGGAAAGACCGTGTCCTGGCTGGCGGCATCGTTTTTGGCGGGAGGAATGCCACTTTTTGTAGGTGCCTGGAACGAGTTGCAGTATGGAGCTGTAAGCAGGTAGCGTGCTTGTAAATTGATCACACCGCGATATAGGCTTGCAATCGAATTCGCTTCGCTGCTCGCATTCAGCAGTGGCAGATAGCTCTGCATCTGGTTTGACGAGTCTCGCAACCACATCGCGTTGATGTCTCCAGTGATGACAAACGTCAATTCCTCCTCCGCATTATCAGCAGCATACCCCTTCCATTTAATGGCAGTGTCGAGCGTATTGGGATACGCATTCTGGAAGAGACGGTATAGGTCTGGGTCTTTGATGACGTCTTTCATACGGGTAACCACGTCTTCGAGACCTTGAGACTTGAAGGTTCGGCATTCTTCTGACGGCCGCTGGTAGGCAAGGCGGTACTTGCCTGAACTCAGCGGCTCATGTACCTGTGTCGCGTAGTCGATGTATTCTGGGCATTGCGCGGAGACCAGCAGAGGCACATTGGACAACGCGCCGAGAATCGCGAGATTGCGCATGTTTCGGTTGGGCAGCAAGACGGCCTCGCAATATCAAGAGAAGAGAGTGTCGAAAGAAAGCGCAGCCAGGAACAAACAGGACCGTGAGGCCATATTATGCTGGCGCACAAGTACAGAGCTGGTCATGCTGGCATTCTGCCCTAGCTTTCTCGCCGTAATGCATTCCGAGCTGCCTATTTCCCCGCTCATAAGATTCAGTGTTGAATATTGCTTGAGGGTAAGATCGCGGATGTAACCTTGACCGAAACTATCCAACAAACCCATGTGCTTGGGGCATGCCGACGTCATTCCGCTGATGACCCGCTGATGGTGTCAGGCGATGCTGGGAAATGGTACAAAAGCAGAAGGTCCAAGACTACTGGTATCGAGCAACAGTGCATATACTTGGTCAACTGACCGGGTGCGGGGAAGTATTGAAAGTTCTTTTGGTTGCCATAGCTGGGGTAACCATCGAGTGAGCGGGACGATCGGCGGGGGTGATAGACACGCCGCTCACGTGCATGAAGCGACAGAGTGTGTCAAAAAGGGCGGCATTAAGAATGGACATAGAGCAAGCAAAAAGAGCTTTTCGTGTCGTGAAGATAGGGTTTGCCGTATCGAGTGAAGCTGTAGCTCTAATGACAGACACTGAGGCAGCGTGGGAAGAGGTAAGGATGTATGCACGTCGGCAACTTGGCAGTAGATCCATAAAGGGTTAGGGCAGGGGAGGGTCTGGGCAACCTCCATGACACTTTCCTTTTCGTAAAGGCACTCTTGGACAACCACTTCACCCCCCAGTATTGCCATTGCCGGCTCCCCAATGCCAGCGCGGAAACCACATCCAAAATCAAAGTTGGGATGCACAGAGTGCAAGCAGAGACGGGTCAAGGTATGTTTTGCTGCGCCGGGCCAACCCCGGCCGCAGTCTCCAAGAAATGCACACATATTCCAACGTCCGTGGCCTTTGCGGAGGCATGTGGAACGCTAGGTACAAGAGAAAAAATTTGAGCTGCAAATATCCAAATCGGGCCTGGAGTGGTCACTTCCAATGCAACGTTTCGGTACAAAGGTTGACCCGACTAGTGTGATGAAGGCCGGCCCGGTTGTGAAAACTGCCGGAAACGAGGTGCGACATGTAGCTTCTACACGTTTGATCCAGTACCTGGATCCTCGCCTCTCGCAATGAGTACAACAGAAAAGATTGGTCCCAGAGTACACGTCTTTCCACAGAAGGCGGAGGAGCCTTCAGCCCTTCTACAAGCACAAAGCTTGATGGATGCCTGTGTGCGCGATGATCTGCTGGTGCGCTGTCCGGGGACTACTCAGTCACTCTACAAGGACGTTTTGAGGCACTTCGCAACAGACACAGTACCCTCATACTCTGGCGGAGCTGCGTGTCAAGCTGCCTGGCGCAATACGCTTCCAGGTCTCGCAGCCAAATACACCTTCGTAACGCGCGGTATGCTAGCAATAGGTTTGCTTCATATTTCTTATCTCGCAACTACTACAGAGGAAACCCGAGAATCATACCAGAAAAAGGCCGCAATTCAGATGAACGCGGCCATGGATCGGTACCGCGTCGAGGTTCGAAACGTCTCTACTGAGAACGCAGATGCGCTTTTTGCTTTCTCTTCACTGCTGACCCTCTTCGTTCTCTCGACTTCTGCCAACGAATGTTTTCTCGCTCTCAATGATTTCGGAATGGACGGGAAACAATGCGGCAATACAGCTAAGCTGACCTCAAGCATGTTGCATACAGTTTGTAGGATATTCCGTTCGATACGTGGAGTTCTCGTCATCCTAGTTCCATGCTGGAACCATTTGCAAAGTGGGCCTTTACAACCTGTCGTTCTACGCGACTGGTGGCCAGCGACCGTTCCAGAAACCGAAAGCGATATCCGAAGTGATGAGAAACTTCGTCAACTAGAAAAAATGTGGTCAAGACCTGATAGAGCCTACGATTACTCCTTTGACACGCTTCGTCTTGCTTTGAAAAGCCTGCGGGAATCCTTTGCGCTTGTGTCGAGACTCGAACGTCTTGGCTCGACTTCAAAAGAGAATGGGAACGGTGACTTTGACTGGACTTCAGTGATTCACTGGCCGGTTCAGTTAACACTTGACTTTCTTTTACTACTTGAGCAGCAGCACATGGAGGCATGGGTCATTGTTGCACACTTTGGCATACTCCCAGCCAAGGCCAGGGACGTTCCATGGCTGGATGGTCTACCTGAGAACATCATCACAACAGCGGCACTTGTCATAGGAGAAGAGCATTGGACTTGGATTGCGTGGCCCGCCGAAGCAGTCGGGATAGACCTGAAATTCATACAAAACCCAGTCGCCGCTTCCATGCCCGCTGCATCCCCACTGCATCGTCCATCCCTGGACACGGACCGCCCCTGACCACGTTGAAGTGGCTCTTCACCCCGGAATCCGGAACCACCATAACCGCCCTGCCGAGACCCTTACTGGGCTGACAGACTCGTATTTGCATTTCAGCAATTGATATCTCGACGTGGCGAGAGGTGCAGGGCAAAGCCTGCCAGCTCGATGCAGGGTCTAATACCGACCAGTGCCAAGTCTTCTTCGTTTAACAACATGTGCAAAGGCACCGGCAATTGCTAACATAACCGAAATCCAAGCATTTTCCGATCAATTCATCATTCATAAACATGTTTAGATGTTGGGCCATGTGCCTCTTACGATCGCATACTGGACCGTATCGTGCCGCACCGAACCACTGTTCATTTGCAGCCGCGAACTGCATAAATCTGCAGAGGATGGTTTTGCTAATTCATCACCCATATGTGGTGTTGCTGGCACTGCTGCAGTCAGTATGGTAATATCATTGCGGGCCGTGGTGGGTGGCGCTTACCTTGGACTCATGGGCGCGTGAGCGTGTTGCTGGGGGTAATAAGCCCCCCTTATTCCCAGCTTGGGCAGTTTGGACCAATTGCGTTCCCTTACTTCGCGCATGTATGCGTCTTGCTCTGGTGACCGGTTGAAGCGGGTTGTTGAGTCCTCAGGAGCACTGCTGTAGAACCGGAAGATGGCGAAGCCGCAACAGACAAGGAGGCCAGATCCGAGGATCACAAGAAAGATGATCAAAGCCGGGGCGATCTGGAAGCCCATATTGTCCCTCTTGTGGAGGAACATGTTGGTGGCTGAGGCGAAGGGTGGCATGACGTCGATGTGGTGGTGCAAGTGGAGCTCTGTGTAGCGGGGCACAGTAAACAGCACGATGGTCGACAGTTGGGGTTGAGAACGATGAAGTTGAAGGTGCAACTCGAGAAGACAACGAAGGAAAGAACGAGTGTTTGAATACGAGCGCGGTGGCGGATGTTCCGGAAGATGCTAGAGTGTCCGAAATGGACGAATCCGAGCGAGCGAATAGTTTGGTGTGATGCTGACGACTTCCCAACACGATGATGTGATGCGACCAGCGTCACACAAGGCTACAGGCAGACAAAGCAGTTGGCGCAAAAGAAAGTTCGATTTACAGGGCACGCTGTTTTAGAGCCGTGGCCTAACTATATACCACTGCATTCTGCACTGACAGCTGCATCAGCCCGTTTCCCTTCGTGTCCACCGGTGGACACCACACCACAGCCCTCCTGGCAAACCGCGGCCCGCCCGTGGTGTGAGTCGGCCTTGAATTCTTGGACATTCTGGACCAGCGCCCACCATGTCTTCATCGACCCAATCAGGCGCGCTCGCACGCCTTCCTATTGGCTGCAGGCTGGTTTCGTCTTACTCTACCCCACCCGGTAGACGTCGACCTGCGTCGCCTCGAAGCTGTTGGCGTCCCAAGAACGCGTAAGTCGCCTGCCCTCGCTGCACATCCTGTCCCGTATCTCGTCTTGCCCATGTTTGCGTATATAGTCGTAGCACGTGTAGCACGGAGCATCGCAGTTAGCCGAAGGTCATCATGCCCAGCCCGTGGCGTTGGCCATTGTGGCTGAGTCTGCCTTGGGGATCCGGCATCAAGCTTGTCGCAAGTCTTGGGATCTTCTTGCTAATGCCTGAGCCTCGACATCTCCTTTTTCCTTTTCTTTGTCCGCCAATAGCCATTCATGTTGGTTGGTCTTAGTAGTGTGAGACTGTCGTTTGTCGGCCTCAGCGGACGTCTTGGCTGCCGCCCTGGCGATGACGCGTCATTCGCACCACACTTTTTCAGACTTTCCGAGCTTCAAAAATAGTTCTCCACACCCAACCATTTGTCTGTTCCTGAATCCCGTTGTCAACCTTGCAGTCGATCGGCCCAATCTTCCAATTCAGTGCCTTATATGACGATGCGACATGGAATGACGCAAAGTTGTGGACGCAGCGGATAGGGATGCGTGTCGTTTGTTGATCTCGGACAGTGGTCGTCACATGTCTGCTGTCTTGCGCTTCATCCGCCGCGACTTGACTTCTGCGGGTTTCCGTCATTGTTCGTTGTTTTTTTTATGTGGAAATATTCAGTAAGTGCACTTGAAGGTTGCGGCGCGGCGCGGCGCGACGTCAATATACATGATTAGAGTCTGCGAGCCATCTGTTGAGGAGACGCGGTTAAGTTGTTAGTGATAGAGATGCTCACTGACTGGGCGTACTTGTATGCACTTGTGTGGTGTTGACGAGCTCGGTCCTCCACAATTACACACGTGGTACATCCGGATCAGCAGCCGTCCGCTAACCCTCTTGTCCTGTCGTCATCGCAGAGCCGCCGATACGATACTACTACATCAGGCTCGGGCATGCTTATCTAATGCCAGTACACCTACACTTAGTCAAACTAGGCCATCCTCCGCATTGGAGAGAGCGTGTCCGTGAGTAGATATAGGCAATCGTTGCCAGCCAAATGCAGAGCACGCTGAAGCTGCTCCTTTACCTTTTCATGCGGACCAATGTGCTGAGTGAGAAGAGTATGTTTGCTCAATCACCTTGATCACACATTTGCTAAAGCAACGCCTTTGTAGCAAATACTTCACAAATGTGTCCTCAGTGACATTCTCAGTTGTCAGTCTTGCGTTCTCTCCGATAAGAAAAAAAGAGCATGAGCACAGAGAATTGCTATTGAGCGTTCTGAACCCCTGTACTCTATCTGCAGCATTGGGTGTCGCAAAACAACCCCCCACTGGAAGCACATGAGTACTCAAGTGAACAGAAAATAATGCTGAAAGCTGCTCAAAAGCTCTCAAAAAATCGCAATGAGCGGGAAAAACTTGGAAGGAGCAGCGTTCTTAAGCAACGAGATTCCTCCGTGGAACGACCACTCGAACCAAAGCAAATCCCCCAACCACACAACCATCCTTGGAAGTTTCAAACATTAGCAGCCGAAAGTATAGCAAGGTCAATGCTTTGAATCATGACTTTGGAACTCAGTCGAGCCATTTCCAAGCCGGACGTAAATGAGAAACGTACCGATAGGGAGGACATGGCACGCTAACTAGTGGGTTCTTTACGTCAGGATTTCCTACTCCAGACTTTCCAATCTGTACGCCTTGAGCTGTTTCGACTAGTTGCACGCTCAGCATCATGGCATCTTGGTGTTGTTCGAAAATGGGTTGACCGTCGGTTGCGCGGTCCGCGCTTGCAATCTATCCATATTAACCGCCACAAGGATCTCAACGCCACCGGACATAGCGCCCTAGCACGAGAATAGTCGAAGATCACCACGCTGTGAATAATACCCTTCGCACATATACCCTTGAAGTTTAACGTTGCTGCATATCGGGGATCGGTAATGCAACAGCTGACTGCCGTGTATCAGCTACGAAGATCGTAAGCCGTCATCCGCAACTGCTGTATGCAATCCAGCGTAACTGTTCAAAGACTTGGCTGTAAGGCTACTATCACTCGGCTACTCTCATGTAACTGCGATCCTTCCGTTAAACGCCCGAAAGGTATCCACTGTCTGAAACTTGAGGAGATGGATGTTCCACAATACAGTGGACGAGGCTGGCACGTGGTTGGTGATTCAGTCAGTGGGCGCGATGCCCCTAGCCGAGAATATATTACCCAGCGCAAACGTGTAGGAGAGTGGTGCACCAGCGATATTAAGCCTCGCCCCGTTTGGGCGCTTCCGGCCTATCGCATCAACACAATTTCGTCACAGGACTGGCATTTTCAACTCAAGTCACGTTCTAAGAACGTGGCGACAGGGGCCCGCCTTCTTAGGACTGGATGGCGAACAGCGCAGTGACGGGGCAAACATGTGCTTGGAAATGAAAGTTTTGATTGCGAGGCTTGTCGAAAACCCGGTTGAGGGAGTGCGGAGGCGTGGAGCAAAGGGCGCTAGGAGAATGCCAACGAGTATATGAAGAAGAAGAAATCCAGCCTCAAGGTCTTGCTCACCAGGAAGTCCTTCAGCAGTAGCTTCGACAGTTACACATTCCCTTCTCAGCATTGTTTGGAACAATTCGTCTTCGTTACAGACTTCCAAAACACTATCATCATGCTCTCTCTCCTCTTCCTTCTCGCGCCCCTTGTGGCAGCCCACGGTCACGTTGACAAGGTCATCGCTGATGGCAAAGAATACCAGGGCTGGAACGCTGCTCTCAAGTACCAGAACCCCATTCCTGCCACTGTTGGCTGGCAAGCCGACAACCTCGACAACGGCTTCGTCTCGCCCGACGCCTTCAACACTGCTGCCATCGTCTGCCACAAGCAGGGCAAGAGCAACGGCGCCTACGTAACCGTCAAGCCTGGCAGCAAGGTCACCTTCAAGTGGGACACATGGCCCGTCAGCCACGTCGGTCCCGTTCAGGAGTACATTGCGGCTTGCAATGGCGACTGTGGTTCTGTCGACCCAAGCAGCCTGCAGTGGACCAAGATTTCCTCCAAGGCCTGGAAGAGCGGCAGCAACCCCGGCAAGTGGGCAACCGACGACTTGATTGCCAACAACTTCTCCTGGGACATCACTTTCCCCAACCTTGTTGCTGGCAACTACGTCGTCCGTCACGAGATCATCGCGCTGCACGCTGCGGGTCAGACCAACGGCGCTCAGGCGTACCCTCAGTGCATCAACTTCAAGGTTGAGGGCTCTGGAACTGGCAAGTTGAGCGGTGGTGTTCCTGCTACTAGCTTCTACACTGTAAGAGATACTTCCCCGATCCATTTCCTCAACTTGTCAACATTGCTAATGTGATATAGGCCAACGACCCTGGTATCAAGTTCAACGTCTTCACTTCCTTCAGCAGCTACCCTACTCCCGGCCCTGCGGTCAAGGCTCTGTCCAAGAGGCACGCCAAGGACCTTGAGTACTAGATGCGACAGCAGATGAAGAATTTTTCTTCTTCCCCGCATAGCTCAGTCACAGGTTGATGAGACATCCGAACAAGTCCGTCATCAAACAAGACAGGCTTGTTTGTGGACCCTTTCGGTTCTTTTGTCTTTGTTACCTTTAACAAAGACCATGTAAATATTGCATATAGAAGGAGTGGGGGATATTATTCTTGTACATACTACATAGCATCATCATGAATCATACATCTGTACGATTTGAGACGTCAACCCGAGAGTAAAGCCGCATTTCGATTCTTCCACTCCATGTCATGACATAAACTGTGAGAAATACGCAGCACCGCCAGCGCATCGTGTAAAGTCGTAAATATGAAACGTCCAGAGCACTGTTTTTCCTTGTTGCTTTTTTTCTCTCCCTTCCTTCTGCAACACCCATACCCGCCCCTGCGTCTGTACGCACGCCATCCACCCACCCACCCAGCCAATCCTCCCCCCGCGATCCCCAAGATCGCCAGATAAAGAAGGAAAAATCGCGACCAAAAATTCATTTCTAAAGTGTAAAAACACACCCCAATCAAAGGACCGACCCACTTCCCTTCTTCTCCTTACCCCCAGATTAAAAGCTCAAAACCCCCCCCAGTTGATAATGGAGGTGTGGTATAGCTTCTAGATCCCTCTTCCTTTTTGCCCCGCATCCTCGCACACATGCAAGCGAAGAGAAAAGATGTGTGCCGTTTGCGCCACTGCGTCGGAGGATAAAGGAGGAAGTGGGCCGATAGGCTGGGGTTTATCCGGTGGGTGGCTCAGGGGAGGGGGTTTGGGGGGTGCGGTGCACGGGATAGATGCATGGTGGGGCGGAGGGGAGGGCGGGGATCTGGGTGTGTAGGTGAGGAGATGATCAGGAAGTAGGTGTTTGGGTTTATGGAATGGTGGCGTGAGGTGGTGTTGAGACTTTTTGGGACTGTTTCTGGTTGGGCGAGATGTTATGCTTTTTGTGGCATTCGTTCACGTGAGCGTTGTGTTCGGGGCTAGTGATAGATGTTTTTGCAGTGACGAGCGGAGACAGAAAGAAAAGTAACGTCCGTCCCTGCGGGTCGAACATCCCCCCGCAACGAACCACGAATGCTGCTCAACCATGTTATACCCACCTTGCACAATCGTATAGATTCAAGTTAAAAAGATGGTATTCTTTACCTTTATCTTTACCTAGTGCAAGCTCTATATAGTAAAATTATAGCGTTACAGCTTGTATTCTTAAGCTTCTTATCTTTAGCATAGAAGGTGCAACGTCAAAACACCCCTACTCTCTCTTAAGGAACACTATCGCTTAATCCTTTAGAGCTATTATAGGATACTTAAATAGTAGTAGAATATAGTCCCACTCTTAGAAATGTGTGTAGTCCTAATCTAAGTGCTCTCCGAGTTACTCTAGTGCGACGTGCCACTTCATTAGACTAAGTGAAAAGACTTAGTGTGCTGACACAGCTAGTATTAAAAGCTTAGTGTTCTGCAATATATACCTACGCTATGCCAAAACGGCTTAAGCTGTGGCGTAAAGCTCTAGAGGCTTCGTCTAACTACTATTTACGTGTATGGTCACCTACTGCCTATCCTTAGAAATTAGCTAGAGATAGACACTACGGTATTGATATTATATATATACTAGTTGATGTAAGGATAGACCTACCTTAATATAGGTATATAAAATATATAAGTACTGCAAATATACTTCTATTATTCGTGATTCCTGATCTATCTCACCTCACAAAACTATATCCTCCCTGATCCTACTCCTATGCCTACAAGAGCCCCACTCATAGCTGACGTTGATGGTCGATACTTAGACGGTACCTATAGTATATTGCTTCCGGCGCGCATAATCCAAACCATATCTAGACTTAGACTAATATTTTAGTACTATAGTTTTAATGCTACTATGTCTATGCTAGTAGAAACCTAGAAAGGAGGGATAGCGATGATTCCAATTTCTGTATGGAGGGAAGTACCCGTAGAGTCGAAAGATAAGTTAAAAAGAACTCTCTCAACCTTAAGAGCGTATATACACGTCCCGCTGCTCGCGTCCTAGATCTTGACAGTCCTGTCGTCTAACGCTGGCGCTAGCCGGGTCGAGTTGTGCGAGAAGGCCACCGAGGTAACTGTTACAAGTAACAAGAAGGATTCTCTCCTTGACGCGGGATGACGGGGTTAAAGACCAACCACGTCCACGTCAGAAGGTAAAGACCATCGCGGGGCTAAGGGTCACGTGATGTATGCTCCCGCCAAGAGCCCTGCTCCCGGAGCACGGGTGGCCTTGGGAGAATTATGCTCCCACTGCTCCCATAGTAGAGGGAGAATAGGGAGCACTAGGATGGAACACGATAGGTATAAGAATGGGTTAGATTTCATTATTACACTTATTGTGGTCAACTCTTATAAGTTCCTCTCTTACATAGATTAATACTTAGTTATTCTATCTAAGATAGAATTAATTGTTATTTATTTAGTTATATCTATAACTCTTTTCCACCTAAACCTCCAGCTAAATAATCGCACGGCTATACTTAGTTATACTAGCTCGCCCTAACCCGGATCAAGACTAGGGAAGTATATCCAAACCCCGTATAACACTTTGACCACCACCTAGATTTAGTAGAGAATTAACCAACAGCGTCCATAATAAGATTAAGAACGATGTCACGCTCAAGCGCAGCTTACGACAATACCCAAGGTATAGGACCAACAGTACCACCCATAGATGACGACATGTTTACCCCAAGCGAAGCAGGCCAAGGCGAGCCTAAGGCAGGAAGCCCCTTAGAGGAGTTACGAAATCTTAGACGCGAGGCTCAGACGAGAGCCAGGGAGATGGCCGAGATGCAGCAAATGATCAATCAGCTCACGAGTCAGCTAATGGCCACACCAAACGAAAAGGCTGTCAAGAAACCCAAGATAGCAGCACCCGAGAAGTTTGATGGAAGCCGTACGGAGCTACGAGCGTTCCTCACCAACATGGATCTATACTGCGAGTTCAACGATGTACCAAACGATCAGGAAAAGGTCCTTATGGCCAGCACTTTCCTGAAGGGAAAGGCGTCCAACTGGATGCAGCCATACGTGGACGATTATTTGATGGATATAGACCAGAACGGGACCAAAGAAGAGACCCGAGCCATATTCGCAAGTTGGAAGAACTTCAAAGAAGAAATAGGACGCATCTTTGGAGAAATAGACGCCAAAAACTAGGCCGAGAAAGCAATCACGCGCCTGAAGCAGACCACGTCCGTATCCGGATATACAGCAGAGTTCAAGCAACTCTAGGCTAGGATCGATTGGGACGATGCAGCACTTCGAACGGTATTCGAAGCGGGTCTGAAGGAAAACGTCAAAGACGGTCTAGTACACCATAATAAGCCAGAGACACTACACGCACTTATCGAACTCGCCACGCGTATCGATAACCGACTATGGGAACGGAACAGGCAACGAAAAGAACAATTCCAACCCAACACGGCAAACATGAGACGACAGCGTAGCCGTACCAATAAGGATGGCGACACCATCATGACTAGCAAGGTACAGGAAAAGACCAAGAATTGGAAACCGCGAGGAAAGAACTAGGACGGCCTTTCTGCGGATGAACGCAAGAAGCGTTATAACAACAAAGCATGTCTCCGATGCGGCGAAGTAGGACACTTCCACAGAGACTGCCCCAAGAACGAGGTCAAATAAGCGATAGTTAAGATTAGGATGCTGAGAGCACAGCCAATAGAAGAACTAATCGACAACCTCAGCGACTTAGATCTCTACGAAGAAGCCCGCGAGGCTGACGAAGAGGATTACATAGTCATCCCTAAGACCGCTCAGGCAGAGCAGGTCATGAGGTGGGACATACCAAAGTCAACAGACTGGAGGATCCAGGCAGAAGATGTAGAACAACGACTAGCAGATGAAGTATGTTGGGTGTGTGGCGATGAAACCCACCTAGCATACGACTGTTTATTCCCACAAGGAAGGATCAACATCGTCGGGCCAGAAGCTGAGCACGCCGGCCGACGAGCCCTTAAGGAACAACCCATTTTCACGGATCCAGCGCTACCAGTATATGAACAAGACGGAGACTACGAGGATAAGGAAGAAGCTCATCAAAGACTCCAGTGGACATACTGCAAAAGGGATTTTTACATGTACCACGCCGATGCCAAGGAACAGAGCAAACTCGACGAGAACGACTGCTACCACGCGCATCTATAGGCAGACGACTATCCCATATTAGATTGCCATATCCATAAGGAAGACCACGAAGAAGCGCACAGGCGCCTAGTGTGGATCAACTGCGTAGAGAAATGCCGATTCCATCGAGAACAACGAATCGCGGCAAGGCAGGCAAGCCACCATCTACACAGCACGATAGCGGCTAAGGAATATCGCACAGCCGGATGCAGGATGCATAGGACCAAGGAAAGACAGATTCTTTCGCCAGAGACACTAGAAGAAATAATACCCCACGCAAACATCCATTGGACCTATTGCACGGATGACCAGTATATAATACACTTTAATACAAAGGCCAACCAAGGATACTACCCCTAGGCAAAGTCAACCAGGGAACTAGGAAAGCAAGCTAAGAAGGCAAACAACATGCCAGAACCGATATCGCACAGGCATTTAAATTAGAAATTATGCCACAGGGACGCCTATCCAGTTCACGAAGAAGCCAAGAAGAAAGCGAAACAATCTCAGGCAAGTTCCTCACGAAAGAAGTCGGAGAAAGGACGAATCTCCAGACCAAAAAACTAGGATGCCGCCAGGGACAAGGTCACGCTGGCAAAGGCAGTCCTAAAACGACCCTCAGAGAAGTACGTAACGCCGGAGGTCGAGAACCAAGGTTGGTTGCGACCGCGTACGTAGCAGGTCACGAGCTGCAAGCCATAATAGACAGTAGCGCAGCAAGAACAGTAATATCGCCGAAAGCGATCGAGAAATACGACATACCCTATCAAGCCAAGAAAAGGACGATACGAGTGGTATTAGCCGACGATAGCCCAACAGCATATAGGAGCGGCGTAATCAGACTAGAAACAGAGTTGGTACCAGTGAAGGTAGCCAACATGCAAAGTCAAATGAACATCGACATTATGGATCTCGGAGAAGAAGACATATTAATCGGTTATAACTAGCTAGACGCCCATAACCCGGCCATCGATTAGCAAAAAAGGACCATACTCAGCCAAGAACCTGCGCGCAAGGTTGCTGGAGTACGAAAAGAGATACGCCCGACGAATCAGTGCACAACCCAGGAAGGGAGATTCGGCAAGATCTCACCACATAAGATCGCGAGAATCTATGCGAAGGACCCTTAACAGATAGGAGTCATTTAGATAAGACGAGTCGCGCCCAAGAAGGACGGACCCTTACCCTTAGATAGGCTAACAATGGACGGTAAAGACAAATCCGTATTGTTAGATATACTAGAAGAATACCTAACGGAAGAGTTTAGAGAACTATTCAAGGAAAACGAAGCTATAGACTTAGCTAAACACCAGGACTAGGATCATGCGATCGACCTGGAAGAAGGAGCCAAGTTGCGCCTAGGAGGAATGTACCCTATTGCGCCCGAGCACGATGCCGAGCTTAGGGAATACCTCCACAAGAATTTAAAGAAGGGATTCATCCGACTAGGAAGTGGTCCGATAGCCTCACCAATACTATTCGTAAAGAAGCCTAACGGAAAGTGGCGACTATGCGTCGACTACCAAAGGTTGAACACAGTGACGAGGAAAAATCGATATCCCTTACCACTAATAACAGAGCTCATAGATCGACTCCAGGGAGCTAAGTGGTTCACGAAGTTCGATATCCAGAAAGGATTTTACCAGATTAGGATCAAAGAAGGTGACGAGTGGAAAACAGCGTTCAAGTCGAAATATAGGCTGTTTAAGTATACGGTTATGCCATTTAGTTTAATAAATGCGCCGGCAACCTTCTAAACAGTTATCAATAACGCACTCAACGAATACCTTAGAGTCTTCGCGACAGCGTATCTAGACGACGTACTAGTGTACTCCAGAGGATCGCTTGAAGAACACATCGAATATGTTAAGAAAGTGCTCAGGAAGCTTAAGGAATACAAGCTATACCTATAGCTAAGAAAATATAAATTCTATAAGAAAGAAACGGAATTCCTAGGCTATATAATCTCGACCAAAGGGGTTAAGATGAATCTAAAGAAAGTCTAGGCAGTGCGAGCGTAGAAGACGCCCAAGAATATTAAGGACGTGCAATCCTTCTTAGGACTTGCGAACTTCTACTAGAAGTTTATTAGGAACTACTCCTAGATTACCGCACCACTTATAGAGATTACGAAGAAAAGCGTTAGGTTCAAATAGACAGCGGAATGCGAGACTACCTTTAAAACACTGAAGCAGGCATTCCTTAAGGGACCAGTACTATAGATGTACGACCCACGCAGGCCAACGAGGCTTGAGACCGACGCCTCAGACTACGCCTTAGGAGCTGTAATGTCACAGCAAGGCGATAACGGGAAATAGAGACCGGTGTTCTACCATTCCAAGAAATTAGATAAAGCGGAGCTTAACTACGACGTTTACGAAAAAGAACTGTTCGCGATAGTTAAAGCCTTCACCCAATAGGAAGTCTATTTGTTAGGACTACCACATCAGATCGAGGTGTATACCAATCACTTGAATTTAGCAACCTTCATGACAACGAAGAAGCTGCAACTACGACGACAGGCTCGCTGGGCAGAGACGCTAGCTCAGTTTGACTTCAGAATCATCTACCGAGCCGGGTCACTAAATGGAGCTGCGGACGCTCTAAGTCGAAGGTCAGACCTGAAAGATAAGAATCGCAAGGAACCTACCGACGCACTATTCAAAATAATGCCCGATGGCAGCTTAAAGTACAACTTACCGGAACAGGCTAAGGTAGCCAAGGTGGCCGAGCAAGTAGAAACGTTGACGCAGGAATGGCAAAAGAGGGCCCACCAACACAGAAAACACGTCTTAGGAACGTATACGGACAGGAGTGATCCTTCGAACAAGGACCGACCCCAGGTCCCAGAAAACATAGAGAAAGAACTCATCAAGGAACTACATAAGTCCCCAGAATACGGACATGCAGGAATAGACGAAATAGTCAGGCGACTAAACAAGGCGTTCGAAATACCACGCTTGCGAGCAAAGGTGAAGGAGATACTAGGCAATTATGTAGCTTGTCACCAGAACAAGCCTAAGAGACATAAGCCCTACGGCCTTTTACAACCCTTACCGCCGCCGACACGGCCATAGACCAGCGTTACGATGGACTTCATAGTGAAGCTCCCAAAATCGGTAGAACCTGGGTCCGGACGACTTTGCGACACGGTCTTGGTGATCGTGGACCGATCGACTAAAGCAGCAAAGTTTGTGCCAACAGAGGAGACAATTACGGCAGAAGAATGCGCGTACGAGGTCACCAAGGCACTAGTATCAGAGCATAGGATGCCTGAAGAATTCATAACGGACAGAGACAAGCTGTTCACTTCAAAGTATTGGACAACATTCCTGGCAGAAATGGGAGTCAAGAAAAAGCTTTCGACAAGTTTCCACCCAGAAACGGACGGCCAGACGGAACGAACGAACCAGATATTAGAACAATACTTACGATTCTACGCGAACAAACAGTAAGATAACTAGGTAGAGCTATTACCGACGGCGCAATTAGCCTACAATAGTTCAAAATTGGCAACTACAAAGCACTCGCCACACTATATAAACTACAGATATGAGCCGGTTACTTATCAAGATCCAAAGGATATTGAAAGCATTATAGTTGGAGTAGAAGATAAAGCCCGACTAATACGTGAATTACACAAAGAATTAAGCAAGAACATCGCTTATAGGAACCTCACGACGTCCAAAGCTGCGAATAAGCAAAGAATTAAGGGACTAACCTTTAAGAAGGGGGATAAAGTCTTCTTATCACGACAAAATCTGAAGACTAAACGGCTATGTAAGAAACTAGACAATCTCCGATTAGGACCATTCGAAATCCTAGAGACAATAGGCCCAATAAACTACAAACTATAGCTACTAGCAGGCATGCGCATACATAACGTTTTCCACAAGAAACTATTAGAACCAGTACCCTAAAACGCCGAGCTAGCAGAAGACATAGAGCTCGAAGACGACGAGTACGTAGTCGAGGAAATCAAGGACCTACGGAAAATCGGTAGTTAGTGGAAGTACTTAGTCAAGTGGCAAGGATGGCCAGAAAGCTATAACACTTGGGAACCTGAAGGAAACCTAACGAACTACAAGTCACTGGTACGTGAGTACCACCGGAAACATCCAAAGAAGCGAGAACCGGATTCTCGAAGGAAAGGTAATAATTAAGAGATAAGAAAGGGTCGTAAGAAGAGGAATAATTAGCCTATAACCAGCCCGGGTCAGTCGACTGTGCGGGTAGCGATGGTTCGGTTGTCGGAAAATCCATACTAGGGGCAGAACTCCCCTCGGCCTCCTCTTTCTCACGATTCTGGAGACTCAGAATGGCGTGATCACGATCAGCGTACGCTCGCTCTCGTTCCTCAACCTCTAGGAGCTCGCGACGAAGTCGCGCGGTCTGTTCCTCAGAACGAGCAAGCTCAAGACGCTTTTGACGCTTCTCAGCCTCAACCTTTTCCCACTCTTCTTCAGTCACAAACAAACTACACTTAGCCTTTATAGCAATACAACCAGCACACTGCCCAGACGCAGTATCCACGAAGCAACGAAGGTTCTTCTTCTCACAGCGCTTACAGCGGAAAGTCATCTCTTTTCCCCGACGACGAATCTTGTCAGACCGAGCCTGGCGGCGTTGAGTCGAAGTTAACACAGTATCGCGAGCGGAAGACGGAACCTTGGGCATGGTTAGGGAGGCTGGAGGGAAGGGACGGTTACAATGGCCCGGGGCCTACCGACCTTATATGCAGCCCACGCCTCACAAGTCGGCGCGGGATAACGATAACCTAGGGTATCGGGACGATACACCTAAGAGGGGGGATAATGTTACAAGTAACAAGAAGGATTCTCTCCTTGACGCGGGATGATGGGGTTAAAGACTAACCACGTCCACGTCAGAAGGTAAAGACCATCGCGGGGCTAATGGTCACGTGATGTGTGCTCCCGCCAAGAGCCCTGCTCCCGGAGCACGGGTGGCCTTAGGAGAATTATGCTCCCACTGCTCCTATAGTAGAGGGAGAATAGGGAGCACTAGGACGGAACACGATAAGTATAAGAATAGGTTAGATTTCATTATTACACTCGTTATAGTTAACTCTTATAAGTTCCTCTCTTATATAGATTGATACTTAGTTATTCTATCTAAGATAGAATTGATTGTTATTTATTCGGTTATATCTATAACTCTTTTCCACCTAAACCTCCAGCTAAATAATCGCACGGCTATACTTAGTTATACTGGCTCGCCCTAACCCGGATCGAGACTAGGGAAGTATATCCAAACCCCGTGTAACAGTAACATGACTGCTATGGCCCTCGAGCGTCTGCAGACACGCACTCCAGCCGTTGCTCATAGCGGGCTTGATCGTTACTCCTCTTGGCTCTTCGTGCTGGAATAGCCTTCTTACTATGCTATTAGCTAGACTAAACAGCAGAGCAGATGCGTATGCCTATAAAGGATAGTTCTCGATCGCCTCCTTATAATACATAATAAACCGTCGTGCGTCGTACACGATCTTATTTAATACGTCCCTATCTTCAAGTCCCTAGCTATATTAGTAACCACACTATGAAGGCCGTGTATAGATATAGTTGTGTTAGCCGTACCTAGACTAGATCCTATAGCCTTGTCATCAAGACTACCCCTTTGGCCATGCTTCTATATAAGCTAAGCGCTTCTAGCTAGTAGAGATATTTTTGCTTAAGAAATACGTATATAGCCCTAGTAATTTCTTAACTAGTAGCACTAGGTTTTGAGTCGTAGAAGTGGT
The DNA here is from genome assembly GCA_005212705.1 of Curvularia lunata. Classification (NCBI taxonomy): domain Eukaryota; kingdom Fungi; phylum Ascomycota; class Dothideomycetes; order Pleosporales; family Pleosporaceae; genus Curvularia; species Curvularia lunata. The sequence continues at coordinate 2,030 of PELC01000040.1, read as the reverse complement.
CAATCTAGTACACACATGGGTATCGCGACACGGCTAGAGGATTAGGAAGAAGTGGCTTAACGTCTTCTATAGTATATCTAGGCGCTTGAAGGCTATATATATCTCTACGTAGTGTTTTACGTAGCTTAATAAGTGACTTCGCAAAAATATCTTAATATATATATTCAACCCCATCTAGAAAGATCTTGTTAGACGCTTTTATGACGAGGAAGTCCTTCGCTGACTGATACATAAAGTAGACTATGTCGTCGCGTAGTTTGAGGAACGACCCGCAGAGACTGATAATCTCCCGCACAGACTCTAGATCATTAACAAAGTCTACAAGCTATTTAGTGAGCATAACTAGCTCTGCAACTATGACGGGTCGATATAGGACAGCAGTCACTGCCAGTACCCGCAGACACATATCGGCGCTATCGGACTCACTAATCTGCTGCAGCATCCAGTTGTACAGAGAGTTAAGTCTAGGCGGGAACTGGGCCAGCTTCTTGAGCACGTTCTACTTTGGCGTCGTTTTAAGGTCTTAGCAGACCAACGCAACCTAGAGAGAAGTGTTGTTCGCGTTCGAGGTCAAGTGCTGGAGCACTGTATTCTAGGTCTCTGATGTGTAACGCTTCTCGTGGGCCAGCCGATATACCTTCTTCTGGATAAAGATTTCTACCGCCTTCGCTACTGACTCAATATTTAGCTCAAGGCTCAGCCTCGTCTTGTGCTCAGCACGCTCCAGTTCTTCCTTAATATCTAGCCAGTTGCGACTAGATATAATCCACTTAACGCGAGAGGACGTAGATAAGTGCTTCGCGATAAAGCTAAGCAATTTTAGTAAGTCTATCGCGTATTTATCGAGCGCGTTAATAATTAGATACGTTATACCTAGGCCTGCATCTTATAGCACGTCGGCGAAGATTTCTATTAGGGCGACCTAGGCATTCGCGTCGTCGAATAAGCTTTTGCTAGTGTAGTTGTGCTTCCTGCGAACGTGCGATATAAGCGACGGCTGCTAGTGTATAAGTATATATAGTAAGCCCTATAGTATAGCTATAGCACTATTAATACGCGAGTCGGTCGCTTGGTAGAAAAAGTATAAAAAAAGGGTAGATTTTGGCGTTAAATTTTGTAATTCGTCGATAATACTATATAATAGTATTGTCTTACCTTTACTAGGATCGCCTTTCACCTATAGTAGTTGGCTCTCTAGGTCTTACTACTACTACTAGAAGGTGTCGTTGTTAAGGACCCAGCGGTAAGCGTCTGTAAGTAGCCCGCCTTTAGTCTCTTTAATCCACTTCTTGTTATCGCGTGGGTTACTAGGATATAAGTCTTATATATACTTATTCTACTTATTAACCTCGTATAGAACCCGCTGTGACGATACCTGGCTCAGCTCCACCTAGGCCACCACGTGCCCAAAAAGGTACAGTATACTGCATTGGCAGTATCTGGAGCTGAATAGCATATACATATGACACCCGCTTTATTACTTTAGCTAGATTCTCCCTATTAATTAGGGATAAGCTGACGCTAAGAATACCTATTAGGGAGTATATATAGTCTACTAGGATTGTTATAGTGCAATATTTAATCTAGGTAATACGTTTATAAATACTAGAGTTAAATAATAGTTCATCTTATAGCGCTAGACTAGGGATGCCTATAATTTCACGTACTTCTTCTACTAGTAATAACTTATTACTAAGCTTAGTCCCTTCTCGAGAAAAGAACTCTACTATAGATAGTGTAAGAAGCTCCTATAGCGTCTATCTATGGGTAAACTATCTGCTATTTCTAAAAGCAAGCTTAGCCTTCTACTCGCTTCGTATAAGATCGCTACTGTAACGACGTTACAGTTCTGCCTAGTACTGGACCCTTACCGGAGTCGGATCGGAACGAGTATCCGCCGCCTTCCTTCAGCAGTCCAGCATTCTTGGTGTCGGATCCGATTCGGACCCGACTAAGACAGGTATATATTGAGACTCTGCCTGTAGCTAGCTCTGTAGACTTTTGATATCCTTTCGTACAAGGCCTATAGG